>MU192881.1:0-10411 GCA_016904865.1 Pissodes strobi | reverse complement strand
AAGAAAAAATCCTTACTAACCAATAAAATAAACTCGCGACCTATCCGGCAACTTAGAATATTTCCAAAAAAAACATCAGGAACTAAAAATGTTACACAATATATAAAATATACATTTTTTATTTTTGCTGGCTCAACGACGACAACGACGACGAAGCCGACACTTTAAATCCCAAGGATTGAAGACTTTATTCTTAGGTGTTAACTGTTTTAAGCTCTTGTAGACACTAGCTTTTCCTCTTCTCGGGTTACTATTTATAGTTGATGACTGACAATAATTGTATCGTAACACCATTACTGTTTGCGTTCTATTACTACTGTTCGATCAGTTTCAGATGTACTCTGACAGTTATAAGCTCTTTATTGATATTGACCAGATCTCCGTCCTGATCCGTTATTTTTATAATAACCTCATTCAAATACCGTGTATTGATTGGTAGATAAATAACATTGGTTTGAGTTTCCACAATTTTAAAACCAGGTGGCACTGTTGGATAAAACATGTGTAAAATGTGTGACAGTTTGCTATTGTTGTAAGAATTTGTCACCAAATTACATTCACAACACACTGCGTTCACCTTACTTATAATTGGTGGATAGAAAATGTGCATTTAATTGGCGCTTAATTTTCGTTTCTCAAAACTCAATATGTTTGTAATAGAATTGGGTTTATCAAACTGAATTTCTTGTGTACCCTTTATTTCACAAATAAGAGTGTTTCATTTTCACAAATTCTGGCGTTTCTTTAGCAACTTTTATTACTTCATCTTGCCCGTTTTCCAGTTTTTTTTTTTATTTGGTTAGACTTTACGTTTTTTTTTACTTTGGTTTACTTTGAACAGCGGCAAGGTAACAAGGCACATCGAAATAAAGGCAGTCACAACGATAGGAAGAATATATATTTTGTTTTCGTAACTGTGATTAATTTTATTGGCACCTAGTAATGCCACTACCTTGAGGCGTTGTAATATGTCAGCTCATATTTCAATTTTTTTTTATTAGGGACTAGATGCAATTAATAGCTTTCATTTTGAAAACCCAACGCAAATATTTTGGTGGATACAATATAAGCGGGCGCAATTTCGCATACGTTCTATTCAGATCTACCACCAGGTTATTATTTCCATCAATGACAACAAATTAAATTCTTTACCTAGTCTTACGAGCGTTCCTCTTACGATGCAAAACGATTTATTATCTTCTATGTCATCTCCAATTGTAGTCCACGCACAATCGTGACGGCGCGCGGCGGCCGCGTGATGTTCCAAAAATTAACAAAGTCTCTAAAAATAAATAGATTACTCTCTCGACCTGATAAAGTTAGTATATAACTCATGTTTTCAAATCAATTGCTGAAATAAAACTGACGCAAGGTTAGCAGTGTAACAGGTAAAATAAAACTCTGAATATAAATTATTATTATTTATCTAAAAATTTTAACACAAATGTCCACAATTGAACGTGTCAGAATCCTGATAAACATTATAATTAAAAGTGACTTCGACGGAGTCATTGGATTGAAAATAGTGCATAACTTCCAGTGTAGGTAGTAGATTACTAAAGCTGTCAAAATACACGACTTTCTTTCCAGCTATTTTCTTGTATGCAATCCAATTCTATTATCCAGATTGATTATACCTCGTTCATATGAAGGTGAAATCTTTTTTGGTAAAGTATCACGCATATAGATTCCACGAAAATATGGTAGTTTCATTTGCTTGGCATACAATATTAGGTCCAGGTTTGATAGCGGTCGATTTGGCAAAATTAATGGTTTAGTGGTGGTGGTGGATGTCGTAAAAAACACCCAATCCTGCTTTGTACGGTTTGAAGTAGAGACCCTTACCCATCGCTATACTTTCCATATTTCGATTACGTATATTGGCTTCTTCTAACTGCTTTTTGGCACTTGAGCGTCGTTTACGGCCTTTGCGATGCCTGAGGCCGCTCCACCCAAAGATCCAATGGCTGATAGTGCTGCAAATATCGGTATAAGAGGTAAAACACCACCCACTTTTGGTATTGGTATAACTCGACTACAACGACTATTAGGTTTTATTTTATTTTTCAACTCTTTGGCTGCACTGAGAGCTAATTTTATAGCATCACCAATACTAGATGGTTTATTTTTAACATATGCTCCTTGATATTTTTTATAATATTTTTAATTCCAAGATATTTTCTAGTCCCCCGATTTTTTTGAACTTATTGGCTTATTTTCTTTTGCTTTGTTCTAGCCATCTTCTTTGAATGCAATGTCATTAAACCAATCTTTGCTTTTTATCACTAAATATATTGTTGTTGGCATTAGCATCACCATTATCAGTTAATTTACGTTTCCTTGTTGCGGCTGTTGGTGGATAAATTATCGGTTCATTTAGATTAAATTTTGTTGCATTAGTTGTGTCAGTATTATTACTATTTTCATGTTTCTCTTCCTAATTGCAGTCAGTTTTTTCACATTTTCTGATGATTTTTCTACTAGAGTTGTTGGATGTAGTAGTGGTGGTGGTGGTGGTTGGGATGACTCTTCAATGTCCATCATTCCTATTTCATTTCTATTTTTTTTGGAATTCGTTAGTTTTGAAACTTTCCTTTTGGATTTGGTTGTTATTGTTGTATTGGTGATTTTATTATTGTTTTTGTTGCTGTTTTTGTTGTTGTTGTTGCTCTTGGGTCTCCAAGACTGTTATATTTCCCTGTAACATATCAATGTTCCTGTCAATTTCACTTAATAAATGTTGTGAAGATTTTGTCACATTTTCTATTAATCCCAAACACTGTCTTATGTTCAGACTCTTGTTGTTGTTGCTGTTGTTTTCCTTTGTCAACCCCATACCAAATTTTACTTTGGTTTTCATTACAACAGCGATACCTAGAGCTGATAGTATTTCGCCAACGGAGGCGTATTTCGCTTTAAATCGTTTTAAAGCTTCCTTGGCTAATATACTGTCAGCTTTGTGTCGTAGTTCAAGATCTTTGCTTTGAAAATACGCAATGTCGAGTGCATTCATTCCCCGATCTCCTCGTGCAAATCGCTTATGAAGTTTAGTGCCGGGACCACAATAATTATATTGTAGGTATATGTAGCTCAAAGGGCAGCTTATTTATAAGTATATTCATAACACCCGACCCTAAATAATATTTCATTTTGTTTGTAACTGACAACTGCCTATAAATGAAACAGAACGTTATGTTTTAAATTATTTATAGTGTACCTTTCAACGGATGCAAATATGAAAATTGTAAAACAGAAAACAAGTTTAAGTGTGGATAACAATGACTTTTAAAAGTGCAAATCATTACATAAAAAAACACGGATCCTTATTCCCATCTACTCTACTTTGCATTATTGTGGGCCCCTCAAACTCTGGCAAAACAAACGTTATGATTTCACTGATTGAAACTCAAAAACGTTTATGCATATTCACACTCGCTTTACCAGCCGAAATACTTTTATATTAGTGAGTTGTTAAAACCCATCAAAGGAGTCAACTATTACGCATTTAGTGCCAGTGAAAATATTATGCATCGATCTGAAGCTAGACCAAACTCTATATTTATATACGATGATGTAGCATGTGATAATCAAGATGTAATTCGAGAATACTTTAGTATGGGTCGACATAATAGTATTGACTCATTTTATCTTTGTCAGACTTATGCGAAAATTCCAAAACAATTAATAAGAGACAACGCTAATGTGGTCATTCTTTTCCAACAAGACGATCTAAATTTAAAATACGTTTTCAATGATCATGTGAGAACTGACATGTCGTTTGATGATTTTAAAAATATGTGTGCACATTGCTGGAAGAAACCGTTTGGATTTTTAACAATTTTAAGAGACTATGACCTTAATAATGGACTATACCGAACGGGATTCGATCACTATATATGTCTAAGCTAAAACAAGAATTTACTTAAATGGTTATCAGTTAATAAACCGATCACACCACTAACCTTATTTGTAGAGACGGAAAAGTGTTAAAACCATGAAATCAAGTGATAAAAATAAGAAAAGAAGATTAATTCAAAAATGTAAAAATGTTAAAATTAAATTGATTATATTATAACAAGGTGAACTTGCTCAAGAACAAACGTTTTCTCCTATAACGAAACAGTTGCAAAATATTACAAACGAATTAAGGTTAAAGCAGCACCTACTGCTGCTGCTGCTACTCAACCCTAATTGAGCGATAAGAAGGATCATGCTAAAAAAAACTATAGCAGGAAACCTGATATAAAACCCAAACTGTTCAACGACATTGAAAACTTAAGAGATGATAATGAAGTGTTTTATACGGAAATACTCAAACAAACCACAAGACAAAGCATCAACAAAGATCCATAGGCCTACCACGGCACCAATCCACTCTAATCGATGTTGATGAACAGACATATCTTAGTAATGAAAAACAGTCAATACTAGATTTAATTATGGATATAGATGATGATTCTGATAATGAAAAATCTCGTTTCGAAAATTTAGCTCTCGTTTCATGTTGCATATAGTTCTCATACCACAGTATATCTTGAGCTTCAAAGTCATTTACCGCAAGTGCATAAAACCGCGATCAGGCTTCGAACATAAGAAACTTTTCATACATTTCTAATGCAAAGTTCTTCATTTCTTACAGAAACACTTCAAATTGAAGTTCTCCCATTTCTTCTTCTGCTAATTTTACCACATCTAATACGGTTGGATCTTCTATATATTTCTTCAAATTAACCACTTCAACAAAAAATCCCAATTGTTTCAGTTCAACTACAAACTGCAATACATTGAAATTTTTCAAATATTGAGCACAAGCGGAGGCACCTTTTGAATAATGTTCTGCAAACTCACCATAAAAGCCAACATATTCTGGTCTGCTATGCATAGCATTGTAATAATTATTATCTGAAGTTAATTGGCCAAATTCTTCATGTAAATTTTTCACAGTCACATCCATTACTGTTAATGTATATAACTGACAGTGACTGAATGAGCCTAATTAGCAATGTTTCTTCTAAACACAAAATCCTCTCGAATTTATTACATTGATGTTCTGGGGATGATATAAACTACTTCATCATCTTTCATTATTGTCACCATATAGAATAGTTTCAAAAATATCTATAATTTATTTAGGTTATTTCACAATAACTCTTTTTTGATTAGTATATTTTATATTAATGTAATCACAATAACTTCTACACAATGGGTAAACATCCTTCCTTTTTAACTATTCTGTTAAACAATCTATACCAAATTTGTGATTACAGGAACTTGGTGTGCAAATGTTTTCTTTTTCCAAAGAATTGAATCAAATAGGACATTCCTCGTTCAAGTGTACTTCACTTTTTTTGAGCTGTTCCCGAACTAACTATGTCTGAATTAACTCTCTTGAGTACTCGATTTCTTAATTTGAATTCTTCCATAAACACTACACTGTGAAATGAAGAAATACATTCAGAACTGCTGCTTTTTTATGTTTATTTAAGCGGGGATGGGAAAAGTCGATTGAAAGACGATATAACGCAAAGTTTACACATGAGAACTTATTTCATGATGAGAGTGTTTACTTATAATTCAATGAGCACGTAGAAAGAGGAAATATTAATAAACCTGCATTATAATCTTATGAAAGAAAATGCTCTTGAAATTCATTGAATAACCGCGTCGTATTTAATCAAGGTCACATAATAGTGATTCAACACTCAAGCCTTATACCTGATTCTTTAAGGTGAAAATAGATAGGAAATGCATTAAAGTTTTACTGGGACGCACAAACTTCTCAGTCCCCCCTTGATCCAGTACTGCTTTTCACAAATATGGCGCTATGTGGCATAAATAAATTTAGTTTCTTGTTCCAAAGATAGTCGATTCATAGGTAAAAGACATAAGCAAATAGTTTCTACATCCGCAGCAAAATCAAAAAGTTCTTTTACAAACCACTTCATGCAATCGGACCCGTATGAGATTTATAATATGATAGTCTCTCGACTATCATATGAACATTTAACATAACAGCTATTGCTGAAGGGTACATGCTTTTGATAATTTTGGGCATCTTTACTTTCGTCATCTTCTTCGGGAACCAACAGATACTCTGTATCTGCGTAAATTATAAAGGAAGCCTTTTCTTTGTAGCTAAAATCTTTAAAACCGATTCATTTTCTATCGTCTGTTGGAACTCTAGGAACTGGGTCGATATTTAATTTTATACAATCTTTGAGATGATCGCTATATTTCTCCTTTGAATAAAAGTAATGGAGATAACGATCACACAAGCATTCCATTTCTTTATGCTTGCGTAACTGAGATGATAGGAGAAGGGGATAGATTTTTAATCCACCACTGCGATTTAAAAGGATATAACCGCAAGCTCAAGTTCACTGCCAAGGGATTAAGTTCATATTCTGTCTCTATCGCCCTCCGAGCGATAGAGCCTACCAAAGCTTTTTTACAACACTAGCTACCATTTTTGATTCAATAAAGGTCGACCACCCCAATTCAGTAATAATAGTTCTGGGAGATTTCAATGCCCATAACACCAATTGGCTTAAACATCACAACAAGACCGACAACGAAGGTAGATGAGCTGAAGCATTTGCCATCAGCTGCGGGCTTACTCAACTTGTAGACGAACCAACTCATATCTCAGAGAGGGGCGAATTTGCCGTCCTACTGGATATTTTTCTAAATACAAATCCTGATCAGTACACAACTACAGGTGGTCCGCCATTAGGTACCTCCGACCACAAACTTATTACAACGGTTTGTGAACTGCCACTCTCACAGAACTGAGAGGATATAACAGAGTAACAGAGTTCTATCTCGACTCTCCATGGCTCGACGTCTGCTTTGGCACTGACGGCCCGTCAGTCTGTTGCAAAGAGATTACGCAAGTAATCGCCCAAGGAATGAAAGCATACATACCAAATTCCATCAAGTTACCGTCAAAAGGAGAACCCTGGTTCGACAGAAGATCCGAAAGAGCCGTAGGTAGGAGACAACAAACCTACCAGTACTGGCAGCAAAATTATACCGATGAAAGTCGCAATTACTTTACCGAAGCGAGAAACGCATGCAAACATGTAATTCACGAAACTTAGGACAAGCAGAATCAAAGAACAGTAATAAACTTTTGCAATGCCCCAGTGGCTCCAACAATTTCTGGACGGTAGCAAAGGCAGTAAGTAATAACTTTACAAAAACGCCTCTTTCACCTTTCACGGACAAACTCTGCGTCACGGCAACTACAGTTAAGGAAAAAGCAAACATGCTGGCCGAAATGTTTTCATCGCACTCTACCTTAAACGTCCCCCATGGCAAGGCTCTCCGCACCATATCCAACATCAACACTACCATGACAGGAACTTTTATCGCCGTGGCATTCGTAAAATCTTCACAAAGGGCATGAGAGCCCATTTTTTCCAGATTTTTTCCTCTTACCGAAAAGGGATTTACCCATCTTCTTGGAAGGTCGCTCGAGTACAAACTGTTCCAAGAAAGCAAGAATATTACGCCCTCAAACTATCGCCCAATTGCCTTGCTTCCAATATTTTCCAAAGTCATGGAACGTGTAGTCAATCAGCAACTACTCAAGTACCTAGACACTAACAGAATAATTAGCGATAACCAATACGGCTTCCGCAAACAAAAATCGACAGGAGATATATTGGCCTATGTCACTCATATATGGAGTAGGACAATTGAAAACTACGGAGAATCTTGAACGATTGCGTTGGATATTTCGAAGGCAATTGACAGAATTTGGCATGACGGATCGTTCAACAAACTGCCGTCCTTCGGACTGCCAGGTCCCTCTGCAGCTGGCTTGCCAGTTTCCTTAAGAACTGATCTCTGCACGTTGCAGTTGATGGACACATCTCAGGCACATTCACCGTTAATGCGGGAGTGCCTCAGGGCGCAATACTTTCACCAACTCTATTCCTCATCTATATTAATGATCTGCTGACCGAAACCAATAAGCCTGTTTACAGCTTTGCAGATGACAGTATCCTTGTCTCCAAATTTAGATCAGAAAAATCTTTACCAGCAACTGAGACTTATCACCACAGACACAAGCAGATTACAATAATTAATCAAGGTTTGAACCTGGGGCGACAGGAATTTGGTTCAGTTCAATGTAGCAAAAATCCAAGCATCTGCATTTACCAAGAAAGCCAATACGGCGGGCCCTGATATCATTATGGCAGGACCTACCATTCCATCATCCTCATCAATCGGGGACTACTGGGTGTCTGGGTCAATAGCAATATGTCCCGGCATGAAGCTTGGTGCGCTCTTTAGCAGTAAAAAAACTCTCTTCACCGCAGCAGTTGCTCTTGCCCTACAAAGCTCAAATAAGACCGTGCTTAAAATATTGCTCACATATCTGGCCGCTGGATTCCATTAAGAAGAAAGCTGTGCGCCTCGTCGGTGAGCCGGAGTTGACCGGGGATCTGGATAGTCTGGAACACCGCATACGTGTGCCCGAGATATCCCTGTTTTAGAGATATTTTTACGGCAGATGTTCCCAGGATTTGACCCGCATCATCCCGCCCCACAGCAACGCCTGTCAGACAGTCACGACAGACGGCAAGGGCGCTCCCGTTCGTTGTACAACTGGAAACATGAAGAACGTCGTTTTGCAAGGACTCTTTTTAAGGACTCCTTTGTCTGGCGCACATTACTGTGGAGCTCACTTCCAGGACATCTGTCTTCCCCTCATTATAACCTAAAACTATTCAAGAACCGTGTCTATCAATATCTTCGAGCACACACCATTCGTCGAATGTCATAGGATCTACCTCTAGTGTGTGTGCCACTGTCATAAAAAATACATAACCGAGATGAAACGAGTACGATCCATTACCAAGAAGGTACATTGCAGGTTTGCGACAAGACACAGCCAATGAATTTGACCAGAGGTATGCAATTAGGTTAAATCCCAAAACGGAAAAATTTTACATTAGTGATTCGAACATTCACATGTAACACAGTTTATATTTTTATTATTTATTACAGCTGTTTGAAAATTACATTGTATTGTAATAATAATTATTTGAAATGATAAAAGTAGTTAATTCTCTTCGTGGTTCATTCTTATTACTTCTCCTCCTCCTTTTCCTCCTTCTTGCATAGAGTATCTTTATACTTCATATACCATTTCCCACAGGATATACTGAAACAATCGCCGACATGGTTTAAACAAAATGAACATAACATTTTTCGTCCAATTAATGGTCGAGGACATCTAGTACATCTTATGTTCTTGGGATACCACCTAATTCTTTTTCGATCTAGCGGCATAACGGTCTATCAAACCCAAATAGGATTTACTTATTAAGTATATTACCTTCAGACTTTTTACATAACACCACATTTCTTTTGTTTTAAGTAATTCAGAATTTAACTGAAAATTGTAAGTTCTTTCTCAAGTAATTATGAAGAGTTGAAGCAATTAACTTTACTATTTAATATTATTTCATCATAACTGCACATACGTCTCATAAGGCTAGGCGCCTATACTTCAACGTTGCTCGTGCCTGACGTTAGACTATAATTTTCAAATTAAATCGAATCAGAGCTCTGGTGGTCCAGTGATAGGCGCGCCGGATCTTTGTTCTAATAGTTGCAGGTTCGATTCCTGCCACCGCGGCCGCAACAAAAAAAAACTTCTGCTCATTTAAACATAATTATTCCTTGGTTGTCCATATCTACATTAAATGGGGAATCTGTTTCTAAATGGCGCGTAATAATTTCATATGGTTTTAAGTTAGATACTGAGTGAATAGTATTATTATAAGCTAAAAGTACATAGTTTACTTTGCTTTCAAAGGGCTCTTTTTGAAGTGAAAATTTCTTTGTGCGCGTTTTGCATTTTTTTTGTTTATGGGGGTTGAATGAGACCGAGCCGTCACGCTAGGATATGTAACGTCACGCGTCACGCTCCTTCGACTGGCATGTTCCCGTATAGGTAGAGAACCGAAATTTCCAAAGGATGTAGCCGGGGTAAAAAGAAGATCCTGGACGAAAACGGGACCCCGTACCCCCTCCGTTTGGCCAGGGGAGGGGGAGAAGGAAAACTTAAATAATTAATTTCAGGAGAACGGGAAGAGGTACGGGGTCGAAATTTTTACGGTAGGTGCGCCCCATAGGGAAATCTATACCTTAGAACAAACAGCGGGGTCCAAGGCTCTAATTTAAGGGGGGATTTTGGGGGAAAAACCGTTTTTGCCCGTACATCTGCAACGAAGGTTCGGATCGAAATTCTGACAAACGATGACTCCGCTTGTTGAAGTATTCACTTCTATCGTGTGGTCATAAGCACACACAATTTTATTTATTGAGAGTTAATAAAAATAATTTTTTCTTCAAACGTCAGTAAATCCGTCATTACTCGACTGTGTAGGCGGCC
>MU192880.1:13611-26772 GCA_016904865.1 Pissodes strobi | reverse complement strand
AAAAAAGCCGATTTTTTTTTAAATGTTCAACACCCTGTATCTTGAAAACTAAGCATTTCCGGACCTACGTTTATATCAACTTTTTTTCTTATTTTTGGATGATGAATCTCCGGCCGAGCGTTGGCGCATGTTTTTTGAAACACCCTGTATATTGCAACGGAAACCCTTATTTAAATACTTAGTTCTAGTATCTATTATGTCATTGTATTAATTTCATTTATAGAATATAAGTTACCATTTGTATTAGGTATATTGTTATATAACATCATTTCTATTATTTTCTACATTGTTGTCCACATACAGTGTGTCCAAAAAAGTATGCAACATATGGGAAACTTCTTTATTATTGAATTCTCAGAAAATTTTATTCTTCATAAAAGTTGGTGCATTCCCTAAAACAGTAAACGAGTATTTCAAATTTTACGTACTGCTTTTAGTGCGGACGCAAATGTTATTTTTCCGAAATAGCGTCAAGAGTAAAGTACCTTAATTTATAAAGATACAGCAAAATCTTATAAGGAAAAGTTCTTCCGAATTAAAAAAGTAATCTAAATATGAAATTTGAGTTAAGAACATCAATTTTTAATTTCCCTTTTTTTTCTCGATTTTTTTCTCAAACGTTACGCCATCGGTGAATGCTTTGTTCTTTTGTTATTAGTATACCTACTTGCCAAGCAACTTCAAAATTTTTTTAAAGTAGACATTAGTTACCTAGTTGCATAATGTTTCAGTTTTTACAGAGATAATAGCCAGTTTAGGTATCAGTGTGTTGCAAACACATTTAAACAATTTTGGTCCATAATAATTGTCCACAATAATTATTACAAAATACAATTGGAATGACCGACTCAATAATAATTTATTTCATATGTCAGAGCGAAGTAAAATTATTGCTATTTATTTGTTTTTATTCGAAATGCATAACCTACTCTTCAAGACCAAATATTTTATATGGCTTTTTAGGATACTTGGGCATATTTTACTCATCTGGTGCAAAAGATAAATAAATTATTAGTTGTTTTACATGAAATGAAAAGAGTTGGGTCTAATCATGATTTTGAGTGGAAAAATTTTTGAATCAAAAGTGTTTAAATGTGTTTGCAACACACTGATACCTAAACTGGCTATTATCTCTGGAAAAACTGCAACATTATGCAACTATGTAACTAATTTCTATCCTAAATAAATTTTGAAGTTACTTGGCAAGTATACTAATAAGAAAAGAACAAAACATTCTCCAGTGGCGTAACGTTTAAGAAAAAATCGAGAAAAAACAATAAAAATTAAAAGTTGATGTACTTAACTCAAATTTCATATTTAGATTACTTTTTTAATTTGGAACAACTTTTCCTTATAAGATTTTACTGTATTTTTATAAATTAAGGTACTTTACTCTTGACGCGATTTCGGAAAAATGACATTTGCGCCCGCACTAAAAGCAGTACCGAAAATCTGAAATACTCATTTACTGTTTTAGGGCAAGCACCAACTTTTATCAAGAAAAAAATTTTCTGAGAAACCAATAATAAAAAAGTTTCCCATATGTTGCATACATTTTTGGACACACTGTATAGTTATAACACTCAGTATATAATATTTTGGTTTGTTTAGTCTAGATAAAAACTAAAAATTTCTTTGGAAGGCATAGGCGATTCGCATGGGTCGTGGCCCCCCCCTGGGAATGTAACCGACTCATTTTTCAACATATCATTCATGCCATGCCATTCAAGAGGGTGTCGAAACCTTTTTTTTTTTAACGATTTTAACGACTTTTGGGTAAAAGGGCGTGGCACCCTCAAAATTGTCCGGCTTAACCTCCGCCTGCGGATAACGCTGCGGCCTTATCTACGGTTCCCCCCCCCCCCCCCTGAGAAAAATCCTGTCTACGCCCATGGCGATTCGTATCACAGCGTGTTTAGCTTATGGAACCCGATCCGGGAGGTAAAAATATACGGTTTTTGTCAGACCATTATTTTTGACCTGAGAGTTCAGTCAGTGAAAATAAAGCGAGCGATAGGACACGACCGCTGACACCATGACTAGATTCTCCTGCTGCGCCATTCGCTTTCCAGGGTTGTCACCTCCTCGTCTACTTGAACGTTGTCGCCTTTCCAAAATTTGATGGTTACAATTTATTTCAAATATCGATTATGTAGTATCAAATTATTTGTAACAAGATGCCCTTTCTAGATATGGTAATGAGGCACCTTTGTTCTGTTTGAAAATATTGATTAAAAGTCATAATTAGGATTTTGTAAACTTTAAATGAATCTGTAAAACAAATGAAAAGTAAAACTCTATCGAAACCATTTTCCTCTGGCCACTTGATCCAAAATTAACCGTTTTAACTCATTCATTGCATTTTAGATTGAAAATTGAAAAATTTAAGATTATACATGTCAAAAAGTGACAAGTGGGGTGCCATTGTACTCGCATTGTGATTTTCTATTGAAATAAGTAAAAATACACCGGGTGTTCCATCTAATATAAGAAAGTAAGAGTCCCTTCTGGTCAAACCTGAAGTGACAGAAAACAATTAAGTACTACGTCATAAAATACATATTTATATATTATACCTACACACTAAATTTCGCTTGTTTATCTCTAAAAAGAAAAAAGTTATAGGGGTGAGCTATTTTTGAGAAACCCCGGTATAGTTGCATACCATTTTCCAATAAAATTCCAAGGTTCTAATTTTCTTCTGAGCGTATGTCATTGTGTGAACAAATAGCTGTTTTGAAAAATTTTTAAAAATGAAAAGGCAATTTTAGGAAGTAAGAAAATATAATTTAGAAAAAGGTATCCTAAACTCTAAACAATCATCGTTCAACATATGAAAATAATAAAAGAACATAATTTTTAAAAACTTAGTGGCTAAACAATCCGAACCAATTTCTTATAATCAATTTGTGTTCATAAAAAATTTATAATAAATTTTAATTCGCTCATTATACCTAATTTGATTGATCGTATTTAATGTAAATGGAATAATAGCACGCAAGTATCATTTGAAAGCCTGGTCTAATAATCTAAGCACAAAAGGTAAAATCGATGTTAAGAAATTGGTTGCACCATTTTAAAGAACATTGCTCTATTGGAAATAGAATATTGAAATATCTGGTAACATCATAAAATTATAATAAAACTAAAAACACCACATAAAATATTAAAGTAGTAACCAGCAATATAATCCTAATGGTATTAGTGAAAGAAAGTCAAGTTGATGGTATTGACTCGTGCACTAATTATAATTGAATATTTTGTAATGTTGTTGGGAGTTCACTTGTAAATAAATAACAAAATTAACACTAATATAATTCAAAAAAATAAATACTAAAATATGAAAATACTGCCATTGTGTAAATAAAATTCTAATGTTTCACCATATTCTGAAAACAAACAAAAGTTATATGACGAACGAGTATCACTACTTTTTCATCATATAACTTTTGGTTTGTTTTCAGAATTTGATGGAATGAAAGAAAATGTTGCAAAACTAAAAGCTGCTTTAGACGCAAAATGTGAAGCACATGACGAATTAAAATATGCACTTTCAGAGTCACAAAAGAAGAACTTGAACACGAAGCACTTTTAAAAAAACATGAGATGCTTGAACGTTCTTACGAAAATTCAGAAGCCCGAGAAAATGAAAACATCGAAGTAATAAGTTCTTTTTGTCAAACGCTAAGTTGGAAAACGAAATAAGGCAACTACAGAATGAAGTTTTAGACCTGAAAGGTAATGTGCTGTGGTGTGGCTAGCTAATTTAGCTTATTAGGGGAAATTGATGAAATGTGAGCAATTTGCAGACACCGCACAACCACCATTAGTAGGAGGTGCCAACATCATCTTGTTCCTCCTGGCGAAGCTAAGGTAGCTTATGCTTTCTCCAAAACATTCTTCAAACGGCGCCAGGATTGCAAATGGTATGTCAGTTTCGAGTTCCTAAAATTAAGTTATTTAGCAAATGCAATGAAAAGAAGTATGAAAAAAAAAATCTTTTTATATTTTTATATTGAAACAAAATTACTGTTAGACATTTGTTAACAATCGAATTATAAGGAAATGCAAATAACCATGACTGAAAATAAGAGTAAATATTTCCCTGAGATAATGACCGTAAAAAAATATAAATATCACCTTGAACATGGGCTGCCAATTCGATATAATATTAAAAACGTTACTAATTAGCGTTTCAGTAAATTTAAATAGGTCTTGAAATGGTGTTTGTACTATTTCTTTGGGAACCACTTAAAAAGGTAAGTTAAATTCGTATTTTGCCTGTAAGGGATATATATTTCCACTTATTATGTCGAGCACATATTACGTCGCCTAGCGTCGCTAAACTTTTATTGATACTTTTGGTTTCGGTGAGCCTGTCACCAATCAACTTAAAATAAAAAAAAGCTAGGGCAAGTTCTTAAAAAAGAAACAAAAATCCATATTATTTAAATCGGTGTATCGCAAAGGACAATTTTTGGGTTAAGCTTCTAGATGATTATTTAGATCCTATTTTGACTTGGGAAATCCTTATTATTACCTGCGCTTTAAATTGCCGCGGTCTATGAATTTTCTCAGCCTTTTTTAGCCAAAAACTCCAAGAAAAGCGGTAAAACTATACTAGAACTTTTAATAGGTAATTTCCTGAATAGTGATACCGATTAGATTGTTTTTCTTTGAGACATATTGAACAAAGCATTACAGTCTAGACTGTTGCGATTTCTGGACTTTCAGCATCTTGAATCTGAGACAATTTGCTTTTGGCCATTTGGTCTTTTTAACTGAAAAACCTAGACAACTTCAATGGAAAGCTAAAATCAGTAGGAATACTTTTCGACTTGCGTGCTTAAGATTGCAAATTGGTGTTAAAGGAATGGTCTACATTAGACCAGCTTAAAATAAACTTCATGGACTTCACTCTATTGAGAGTGGCATTAGATAAAAGTTTGCTGATAAAGAATAACACATCACTGAGGCAGCACGAATCTATGCATTTTTCAGTATTCATAGACCAATATGTCTCATCATCTTTTTTATGGCAGTGGCACACACACTAAAGGGGGGTCCTGTGGCCCTCGACGTGCGGTGTGTGTGCAAAGATGTTGATTGACACGGTTCTTGAATAGTTGTAGGTTGTAATCAGGGGGAAACAGATGTCCTGGGAGTGAGTTCCAGAGTGATGCAGTGCGCAAGACAAAGGAGTTCTTGCAAAGCGATGTTCTCGGTGATTCCAGTTGTTTGACGAACTGGTGCGCTCTTGCCGTCTGTCGTGATTGTCTGGCAGGCGTTGCCAGGGGCGGAATGAAGCGGGCCAAATCCTGGGAACATCTACCGTGAAAATATCTGTGAAACAGGGACATCTCGGCCACATGTCTGCGGTGTTTCAGACTACCATCCAGATTCCGGGTCAACTTCGGGTCGCCGACGAGACGCACAGCTCTTTTCTGAATTGAATCCAACAGCTTTAGGGTGTGCTGTGGTGCGGCACCGATGTGTGAGCAATATTCTAAGCACGTTCTTATTTGCGCTTTGTAGAGCAAGATCAACTGCTGCGATGTATACAGTTTTGACGTCCGATTGACGAAGATGAAGGAATGGTCGATCCTGCCATACTGATGTCCGAACCCGTCGTATTGGCCCACTTCGTAAACGTGGCTGCTTGGGTCTTTGCTGCATTGAACTGGACCAAATTTCTGTCGCCTTAAGTTTGAACTTTCTCCAGGTCTTGATTAATTAGATACTGTAATCTGCTCCTGTCTGCAGTGATAAGTCTCAGTCGATGGTAAAGGTTTTTCTGATCTAAAGTGGGAGACAAGGGTACTGTCAGCTGCAAAACTGTAAGCAGGATTATTCGTTTCGGTCAGCAAGTCATTAATATAGATGAGGAACAGAGTTGGTGAAAGTATTGCGCCCTGAGGAACGCCCACGTTAATGGTGTATGTGTCTGAGATGTGTCTATCAACAGCAACGTGCAGAGATCGGCTCTTAAGAAAACTGCCAAGCCAGCTGTAGAGAGAGGCTGGCCGTCCGAAGGACGGCAGTTTGTTGACCAGTCCATCATGCCAAACTCTGTCGAATGCCTTCGAAATATCCAAAGCAATCGCTCGAGACTCTCCGTAGTTCTCGAAAGTACCTAATGGCGTAATTGTGTACTGGTCAGGATTGGTGGTTAGAAAAAGATCCAGGAGGGCGGCGAATTCGCCCCTCTCTGTGATTCAAGTTGGTTCGTCTACAAGTTGACTAAACCCGCAGCTGATGGCAAATGCTACCTTCGTTGTCGGTCTTGTTGCGATGTTTGGTCCAGTTGGTGTTGTGGGCATTGAAGACTGCTAGATCGATTATTTCTGAATTGGGGTGATCGACCTGTATTGTTTCTGTAAGGGCTAGTATGTGTGGTCTATTTGCCTGTAGATGTTTGTGTACGGAATTTATATTTGTATTTAGGCCTCTTATGTTGCAAAAATCTGTTCTAAATTGGTTCAGTATCTTTTCTGTCTGTGAAATGCGGAATGAAGGGCCACCCAGCGCCCAGAGATCCGAATGGCCGAGGAGTTTACTTCCGGAATATTTTGATTCTGGAAGCACCATCACGTCCATATATTCCTACTGTGGAACCCGGAACCACCAGCGCGGAAGCGGAACGTGATTCGGGAAAACCACTTAGCATTCCAGCTTGAAGAAGGACGTTAGGATTTCATGGGCCACATCGCGTGGCAACTCGGGATGGCGGGGGCGTCACTCCCCGTAATCAAACTGCTCTCACCAGTTTGATGTTCCTACCAGCTAATACAATGCAGCCCCTTTTGTCACAAGCTGTCATTGATGACAGCTGCCGGAAACCGTCAACTAAGAACTACTTCATATTAAAACTGATACTATGTAAACAGGAAATCACTGAAAACCTACTTTTATTGCTAATAAACGCAATAATTACATATTGAAAGCATGTGTTGAGAAATTCCAGTCACAAGGCAAAGGTTTTTAAACTACAGGAGGGGATTATCAGAACTACACTTAGACTCCCATTCTGGTTCTCCTGTCGTCAAGTCCTCAAATAGGAGAACATTAAGATTGATATTGGACTTTATATTATTCAGTGTGTCTCTTACATTCATAAGAACCGATACACATACATTAGATGTGGCGACTGTCAATTTCTATAACACACGCAGCTCTGCTCTAGTGTGATCACCCAAGTTCAGAAGGGTTCCGAGGTTGTCTCCCTAAAAGTGTGCAACAAACTACCAAATTACCTAAAAAACATTCCTTCACACAAACCCTAAACTAAAAACTAAATTTGCTGAAACTCTTTTCTATTCATTGCATGAATATTTTGAAACTATTTATTGAAAGATTACACTGCGGTGATTCTTTAACTTAATACTTGTAATTCCTTGTATTCTTAAATTGGCAATGACAATATTTTGCAAATTAAATTTGGAGTTATTTCTGGCCAGGTGTCCCGCCCACTGCCACTTGAGCTTCGCCACCCTTTCCACGGCGTCGCAAACTCCTATCCTTTGCCTAACATCTACGTTTCGGATCCTGTCTCGCAGACTTACTCCCAACATTGATCGTTCCATTGCTCTTTGGCAGATTCGGAGACGGTTGGCGCTGTTCATTTTAAGGGTGGCGGTTTCGAGTCCATATGTTGCCACAGGCAGAATGCAGGTATCGTAGACCCTCCTCTTTAGGTTCACTGGGATTTTTGGTTGTCGAAGTATGTAGCTAAGCTTCCCGAATGCTGCCCAGCTGAGGCCGATTCGTCTGGTAATCTCTGCGGTTTGATTACTCTTTCCGATTTTGATGTTATGTCCCAGATCCCAGATATATGTATTCTTCGAATAGCTCCAAAGTGTGGTTCTCGATGGTGACTCTCATGTTAGATGTACTTATATTTTGGTCTTCTAAAGGTTCATTTTAACAGCTTCGAAGACTACTCTGAGTTCTTGGAGCATCGTCGTAAGTTCGGCCGGATCGCTGCTGAAGAGAACAATATCGTCTGCGAAGCGGAGATGGTTAAGATATTTCCCGTCGATCTTGATGCCTTTCTGATCCCATGACAGGCCTTTAAATGCGCTCTCCATTGCTAGGGTGAATAGCTTGGGTGAAATTTTATCCCCCTGCCTGACACCTCGCTGTACTTGGACTTTTGCAGTAACATATTCTTCTTCAATCTTTACGTGCATGTTCGTAAATATATCGTATGATGTTCGAGTATCTGTAATCTATGCGAGCGTTATTCGTAGTGTCCAGTATCGCCCAGGTTTCGATTGAATCGAAAGCTTTCTGATAGTCGGCGTGTGTGCTGTGGGATGTTGTATTCTGTGCATTTTTCTACTAACGTGCGTACCGCTTGTATATGATCAGTCGTGCTGTATCCCTTTCTGAAACCCGCCTGTTCGACTGACTAGTAAAAGTCGAATTTATTGTTCAGGCGGTTCGATATTATCTTAGTTAGTAGTTTGTAGAGGATGGATAGCAGACTAATGGGCCCGAAATTCTCTAGATTTGTGCATTGTTGAATTATAGGATAACTTCTACGTTTTTCCAAGAGTTCGGGATTTTTTCTTCTTCTAGACATTTCTTTAGTAAGGTCAGGAGTGCCTTCCTGAGTGTCTCTCCTCCGGCCTTCGACATCTCACTGGTGATCTGATCTTCTCTCGGGACTTTGTAGTTCTTCTCCATCAATGGGCTCAAGTTCTTCTGATCCTATGTTTAGGACTGGCTGATGTTTGACCTTCTTGTCCTGGTTGTGCCACCGATGGGATGTATAGTCGTCGATAGAAATTCTCAATCATTTTTGTGATCATTCCTCTTTCATTCTCAATGACTCCTTGTCGATTTTCATCTTGTGGATACTCATTTTTCCTTTAGATCTCTCGAAACGGAGAACTCTCATGTTTGTGTTGCTCTGTACGGCTTCCTCTACCATCCTTGTATTATAAGCTCTCTGATCTTTCCTGATGGCCTTCTTCACGATCTTATGTTTCTTACTTTGCAGAGATTTTCGCACTGTGTTTCTAATGCTAGATCTGATATTCGTTGAGAAAGCGTTTAGTTCCATGTTTCGCGTTTCTTCAACTGGGTGTAGCTTCTTGTCAATTTACCTATTGAATTCTTCCTCTTTCTCCCGTAGTTCACCTGTAATTGGCCGTACCTTTCTTTCCACTAGAGTTTTTCTCTGGTGTTAGTATTGACGTGGATCCTGACTCTGACCAATCTGTGGTCCCTGCCTGTGTCAAAGCGGTTTATTACTGACACGTCCGAGCATAATTATTGGGGGTTCGATGTTAGAACATAGTCTATCTCGTTTTTTATCATGTTATCGGGGCTCTTCCAAGTCCATTTTTTTTCGGATGCTTTTTGTAGAAGGTATTCATGCAGTAGAGCCTCTCCTTGTCGAGAAAGTCGATCATGGTTTGTCCCCTTTGGTTCCTCGCTCCCAACCCGAATTTACCGATGAAGGAAGGATCCATCGGCAATCTGGCTCCAATCTTCGAGTTCAAATCGCCTATTATCACACAGATTTTGGTCTTTTCTGCGCTGTTTGCAGTTGTTAGATCTTCGTAGAATTTCTCAATTTCTTCCTCTGAGGAGGCGGAGGTGGGTACATATGCTTGGATAATTTGGACACTAACCATGGCGTTGATCCTGATCATCACATAAATTACTTTGTTTGGCACGGCGCTTGTCTTTGTAACCACGTGTTTCCTCTTTTTGTGAACCAGTAAAGCAGTGCCCCCGATGTATGAGTTTGTATCCGAGTTCTTCTGGAACAGTAAATGTCCAGATTTGAGGATGGTGACCGCTTCGACCCGAAGTCTTGTTTCGCTGATCCCTATGACATCCCAATTATGTTCTGCAGTTCGTGTTCTAGGCCGTTGAGATGTTTCTCCACACTCATGGTGCCGATATTGTGCGTCCCCACGCAAATGAAAATGAATACTAACACTAAATAATAATAATAATGCAAAAAGCTAAAAAATAATTCGTTAGGTCCTAGGTACTAGTCATCACACCACTCTCCTCATCAATTTAGGGCATTGATCAGATAAAAAATAAAATCGTGGGGCGCGTGAAATTTCGATCAATAGTTAATCGCTCATATCGTTATAAATGATGTTTAAACGATTTTATTTTTTGTCTGATCAATGCCCTAAATTGATGAGGAGAGTGGTGTGATGAGATGACTAGTACCTAGAAGCTAACGAATTATTTTTTAGCTTTTAGTATTAGTATTACTTTGAATAAAACCGTTTAACTTAATTTTTTTTTACTTATTTTATTTTCAAGTTTTTAGTTTTTATATCGATACTTAATATTTCTCATTCTACTTAGTTCATTTAGTGCCTCATTATTACAAAGTTTCTTTCCTGACAATGTGTTGCAATCTAACTCCTCAATACATAATAATTCCAAAGACTTTACTCGACTCAGAGCCACGTATGTTTGTCCTTCCTCAACCAATTTCGAGCCTAAATACAAAACTGCGTGGTCTACAGTGCTACAGTGCTTTGTGGGCACTGGAAGCCCACGACAACATTAAGGGTATCATCCTCCCTTCAGCCGTCCCATAATTGAACTTTGCTGGAAACTGAATGGCTTTAGGGTGAATAAGGTGTACGCCGTCTCTTCCAAAGTCGGTCTGAACTGACGGTACATTTGAGTTCGACGAAACTGAGGCCAAACAATTTCAGTAATGTAGCCGATAGCGCCGTTCACCAATCCTTTCGAAACGTCAATATTGGACTGCAACATAACTTTTGCTCCTACAAATATTTCAAGTTCCTGGTAAGCTTCCAGTCTTGTTTATGTCTGTTGGTATTATATTAGCTAAATTCAAATTATCTGTATTTCGTGTTGCGTCAATTAGCTGGTCCCGTGCTTTTATTTTATAAATTCTAGCACTCTTATTTCGGAACAAATTCAAAACAGCAGCGTTGTAATAGTTTACTTACTGATTGGTGGGGTATACCCCCAATCGCCTTGTCTATTGCAAACTCACAACTTGGGTCTTGAATAACTCTTTGCATCAAAATACGAAAATGATTGGCAGTTAACTCACCGATTCTCAAAGCATTTAATGTATTAATAAAAGTATGATCACCTTGCTGACCCATATTCTCAGTCAGCTTACAAAGCGTGAACAAACGTCACTGCTGCGTTGCTGGTTGGAGATATTCAGGCTGTTGCAGGTTCTCCGGAACGTTTGATAGGAGGCAGCTGCAAAAGATCACCAAAGAGTAGAACGTTTACTCCTCCAAAGAACTCGTCTTCACAGTTCTTAATTTGACTTAATCGGGCGTCAACCATGCACAGCATTTGATGTGATACCATAGAAATTTCATCGAGAATCAGAAACTCCGTCTGCCTCCATTGTTGTCTTATTATTCGCAAATAGTTTCCGGACAGGGGTGACATACCTGATTTTCGACCATCCTTCTGTACTGGCAACTTTAAGGTACTGTGTATGGTAGTTCCATTTATTAATCGTGCTGCAACTCCCGTTGGTGTGCATTCTTCGCATAGCACCTGTTAATTTGGTCCCGTAATAAATTTAGTAGAAATATCTTGCCAACACCAGCTCCACCTGTAAAGAATATTTTTAAGCGTTCTTCGGCACCCGACATTTGACTTTGTATGGACTGAGTTACCATTGTGAAAATTTCTTTTTGTCCATCAGCATCCATAGACTGCTTAGCCAGTAGGAACTGGTTATCATTCATTGGCAGATATGGAATTTATTCTTCACAGTCTAGTTCCATGGGTTCTTCCTGTTCCAATATCTGAAATGCGTGTACTTGATAGAACTCGTTTTCAAGTTGCCTGTCACGCTCGCGATAGAGACCCAAATAAGCATTTGTTTCTCTTAACCTTTCTTCATTGGCAGAGAAATGCGTCTCTAGCACTATTATAATCTCCCATCAGTTCACTCTCATTGCAATAGGGCATATACTGGAGTAGTAAACTATAATAATAAGACTCGGGATCATAAGCTGCTACGAAGTTAGGAACCCGTATTACAGCTGGCGGGTTTCTAATAGTAATTTTTGTGTTGTTAGTGTAATAAGACACCTTCTTACTGTTTGCCCACGCGGTACATACGCATCTGTATCGATGCTTTCTTCATTAATTGTTGGTGGTTTCGTGTAGTGTGGCTCAAACAACATCGCAAACTCCATAAGACACAAGTTGTTGAAATTATAGTCGGGGTGCTCAATTGGTCGCTTTTCATATCATTCAAAAATATTGGCTTGACCAGCTTCAGTAAACTTCAACACTTTATATCGTTGCTCCGGTTTACGACTATTGAGAAAGACTGTTTTTCTTGAGCTGTCACGCATATTTAAATGACAAAATCTGAATACGCATTCGCAAGCTGAAACTTGTCGTTCTTTCAATATGCGCATGCATATTTTAAAAAGCTTGCGCGAAACGTCGGTTTCTTCTCTCTTAATTTGTTGAATAGCTCGAGATACTTCACCATCCAGATTCGTAGATTCTGATTTTGATACGTATTTGGCGATGTAATAAGCAATTGACTCGTTAGTACCACATGGTTGTATATCCATATTAGCTTTCCAAATTTTAAGCAAATCTGGACTTACCCAACAATCTTCGCTTTTTCTCTTTACAACGCAAATGTGACCACCATTGTAGATGATTTCGTTAGATGAAGGATCAATAATATGCGTGTCTGTGAATTCCGAGCGAGGAAAGTTGAAACGACACAGTATATTTGTATTGTTATTTTTCGTACAGACGATGTATTTGACAACTTTTAACCAATTCGTGTAGTTCGGAATTTTCAGGAGTGACAGTACTACATACTGAATCAATACGAGCTATTCATTCAGGTGTCTCCACAGATGGGTGGTCTTCCACCCAAACAACCATATGCAGATGAGGACTTCCTCTATTTTGAAATTCTACTCTCAACCAATGTTCTCTTACTCTACCGCCGAATATTTCAACATCGGTTTTAAGGAACAGCATTAGTGCATTTACACGTACCATAAAATGCCTACTCACAACAACGGGATAGATCTCGATGAGCCGTTGAGTTTCGTGAATATCTATGTCATCTGGGTCAATGTGTTGTCAGTCATTAGGAGCACTTTTTTCATATCTTTCCAGTGGAGATCGTTGCAGCTCAAT
>JAEQML010060728.1:0-26774 GCA_016904865.1 Pissodes strobi | reverse complement strand
CGAACTGAGCTCAATTCGTGTTCCCCGTAGGTACTTAACGGCTAGGTATATATATACTTACCTAATAGAGTAA
Organism: Pissodes strobi; assembly: GCA_016904865.1. Taxonomy (NCBI): domain Eukaryota; kingdom Metazoa; phylum Arthropoda; class Insecta; order Coleoptera; family Curculionidae; genus Pissodes; species Pissodes strobi. Next base: position 26,701 of record JAEQML010060728.1, on the reverse strand, counting down.
TTTATTGATTTAATAGATATACATTACCTGCTTATTGATATATTGATATTATCGCTGCCATGGGATTAATTTAGATTAGTTTGTTTAATAAATATTGCTTATTTTTGGTACTCTATGACTAACTGCAATTAGTCAGTACCTCTAGAATTTAAGATTTTGTTAAAACTATTTTAAAGCAGGAAGTAGGCAATCTTAAGGATATAGGATCTATAGATGAAAACTTAGAAACTTAGTTTAATTTCATTTAATAATCTGACAATCTAGACGAGGTACAATAATTCTTCTCATTAGTTTATGAGCGATACCCTAAACTCAATTTAATTAAAGGACTTTAAAGTGTTTATGTAAGTTTTTCATATTTGAATAAATAGTTTAATCAGAATCCAGATATTTATTTTGGTAAGCTAATGTCATTTTTCATAATATCCTTGTCTAGGGTATGTTTCTAAATTTGTCTGCCCTGATTTCAATGTGCAAAATCATTAATTTATTCATACTTAAAAATTTAGTGGCGCCTTCACTAACTGACAAGATATAGACCCGCACCTTTAATTATTGTTGAAACCGCTGAGTAAAACCTGGCATGTGGACCGCCTGTTATGCAATTAACAAATAGTGCAACATAATTGGAATCCTACGGTCAAGGCAGTATTCACATCTTATTATTCACAATATGCCACACTTTGTTTATTGATTCAAAAAGTTACTGCTTTGCTTAGAAAATCTTTTTGTTTATATGTCCTATTTAGTGAACATAAAACCAGTTACAGTTCTTTCGAACCCAAACAATATAAGCAAATTACCGGTAATTCTCTCCAAGAGGTCATTGCACTTTTATTGTTATTGCATTATTTTGTTCTATTGCTAAAGCTCGGGCATTATCACTTAACATAATTTAAAATAAAAATAATTCATTTAGCAATCAGACATATTAATAGAAGCAATGATTCCAATAGGAGAAAAGAAGTCGATCGTTCGTTTAATTTAAAAATATTTCTGTGGTATAAAAGGCGGTAGAGCAGAAATTTATTTCGCAACACGAGGTTCCAATAAAAAATGTATAGCGGAAAGCCGCAAAAAGCTTCCATAAAGCAGCAACGCTTCATTGCATTCTAAATGGAGATAACTGTAAATATCTGAAATGTATAATAGCATTGATTTCACGTGGGAGATGATAAAATTACGTCAGCCATTAGGCCGTCAAGACGAATGATGTGATACAGTATGTCTGGAAGCCCGTAAGCAACTTGCACGGAAGGTTAGGGGTATTTTTACTAAATGTTTAATTTTTATCTAAACAATATTTAATCTACGTTAGTCTATCAACCTAGTGTACTCGATACCATGCATAAATTGCCCAAATAAATATATTGGAATGACAACATAATATCTCGAAAATCCTTTAAACGATCATAAATGCATCTACTCCATTACGCAAACACGAAAACAATACTAAGCATGAATCTAACACTAATGACACGACAATTCTCACATAGGAAACAAAATATGGAAAGTTAGTAGTAAAAGAAATGACAGAAATAAAGAAGAAGATATATCTGTAAATGGCAAAAAGAACATACAGTCTTTTAAATTAGAACAGGCTGAAACCTGGTGGCCTGGTGTGGGACAATACAGTGTGGAGAGTGGAGCATTCTTCTACTTCGGTAACGATGATCAAAACCATAGGAAAGGTGTGGAGATTGTAATAAGTATTTATTAAATCTGTTATGGACTTTGTCCCATATTCAGACCGCACTGTTTTATTGAAGCTCAGGGCAAATCTGAAGAAATAGTTGGGCCTTACGGTCTTGGAATTTACGGTTCTGCCAAGAACAAAGCATGAGAGTTGTAAATACATGGTTTCAACTTCATCCTCGCCGCCTTTATACTTGAAAATCCCCAGCGGATAGACCGTATAATGTAACACGAAATCAAATAGATTCATCCTCATCAACCGAAGATTCAGCTCAACCGTCAAGAGAGCTAGCACATATCTTGGGGCAGATTTACCTTCTGACCATGTACTATTGGTGGCCGTTATAAAAATTACGCTAGCAAGTGAAAAAAGGCCAACCACACAACGAAGACTAGCGTTAGAAAAAATAAGGGACCCAATAATAAGGGCCTCAATCTGTAATGAGATAAACACACAAATTCAACCAATAATATCAAATATTGTAGAAGATTTAACCCCTCATAGACAAATATAACTGATATTGTAACAAACTCCATGCAGAATAGATTAGGATATAAAGCAGGGAACAAAAAGCAAAAATGGATGACGGATGAGATCTTGCTATTAATGGAGGAACGTCGAAAGCACAAGTGAAACAGACGATAGCATGTAGAGACACATTCAAACACTTATGAGATCGAAGATAAGAATAGCAAGGAACGATTGGCTCAAATGTGAATGCATTGAAATAGAACATCTGCAAAACCAACACGAGGATCTTAACCTATACGAAAAGCTGAAGGAGCCTGCTGGCATATATAAAGAAATGAGACCAACTTTAACAATCAATAAGAACAACCAGATAGTTATTGATAGCAAAGAGAAAAACTATGTTTGGGAAAAATACATAGGATAACTTTTTGACGACGACAGACCTCCAATTGAAATTAATAACTTTCTAACTGAACCATCGATCACTAAAAACGAGATGAAAAAAGCTATAGGTAATTCAAAAAACAACAAAGCCGTTGGCCCAGACGAAATTGCTTCAAAAATACTTAACTTCTGGATGAAAGAGGCATCACAGCACTACATAAAGTATTTAATATTATATATGAGACAGATCACTACCGCAAACAATGGTTATGCTCTACTTTTATTCCCTTGCCTAAGAAGACCAAAGCAAGAAATTGCGAAGATTATAGACTCATTAGTCTGTTGAGTCATACTTTGAAAATACTCCTTAAAATCGTACACCAAAAGATATACAAAAAGTGTGAAAGAGACAAAAGTGATTCACAATTTGGGTTTAGACAGGGATTAGGTACAAGAGGAGCGAGAGTCGCAACGCAAATGCATGTCCAGAATTGCTACGATCAGAGACAGAACATGTGCCTGTGTTTTATATATTACGAAAAAGCATTAGATCGAGTACACCATACATTAATGCAGCTCCTCAAAAAGCTTGACACAGATAAGAAAGACATCTAATGTATTGAAAACCTGTATTGACATAATCTGCACAAGTAATATTAGGCAATAATATGTTCAACACCATACAAGTTAGAAAAGAAGTACGACAGGGATGTGTGTTGTCTCCGCTTTTCTTCAACTTATATTCAAAAGCAGTTTTCAGAGTCTTTGGAAGACGTGGAAATGGGAGTCAGAGTTACGATAATATACAAGACCTACAACAACTGGTCAATATGGTAAGAGAACAGAGTAAATCAATTGGTTTAAATATCAACACCAAAAAGACAAAATTTATGATTGTCTCCAGAAGCCTGAATGTATTTGAAAACATGTATTGAAGTACCTGGGCACCTGGCTTTTCGAAGACTGGACATCGGACAAGGAAGTAAATTATCGCATTGAACAAGTCCGACAGGCATTCTTAAAATTCGGACCTGTTTGGATTTTGACCTTAACTTAAGACTGAGGTTCGTAAGGTGCTACATTTGGTCAGTGCTTCTTAATAGTATGGAAGGTTCGACACTGAAAGTGAGTGCAATTAACATGTTGGAGGCTTTTGAGATGTGGCTGTATCGCAGAATCCTTAAGATATCTTGGACGGCGAGACTGAGAAATGAAGAAAGTCTAAAACGTGTCGACAGAGAATGCGAACTGTTTGAAATAATTAAGAAGATAAAAACAATAATTCCCTTGTAGGGGATATTTGGTTGAGTTCCTAGTTTGTCTTTTGACACGACCAAATAACCGGGATTTAAATAACTACACTGGCGGTTTCCGGAGCTCATCTCATAAAACTTAGGCAGTTAATCATCCAGGCAACCCTCCAACTCAACTGAGGGCATTACTACCTGGTCTAATTGCAGGGTTTTACTGCCGGGGTCAGAAGCCATTACCAGGTTTTACGACCGGGTTTCACTACCGGGTTCCACCACCTTTGGCTCACGTTCACCTTTTTGGGCGGAGAACTCTTACTCTCGAGCAGGTGACTTTCACCTCAACTGCTGAGCTTGCAACCTTTCCAGTAGCAGACCGTATCTAACGTGGTATAGTTCCGATTATTTTATTTTTATTAGCAGTATTGAACGAGATTTAAAATAGCTTTAATAATTGATTGATATAATCGTTAGAATTATTTTAATATAAATCTAGCATTGTTGGCCCAGCTCTAAGGTAGCCTTCATTAATCTTATTAATTCATTTATTTTCCGGCCGATTGAAGTAATTATTGAGGCTTTGCTATCAATTGATAATATTGTTATTACCTACTGCATTTATAATTGGTGCAGCTACTAGTTTATGTATTCGATTTACTTTAATCTTAAGTAAACCAAAGTGATCACTTCGGATAGTAGTGCTAGAGTTTTTTAGATGTAAAGCATGCAGCACCGAGTTAACAACAGAATTAGACTCAGTTTAATCATCATACTGTACCATCATCATTAACTACTTAATAGTTTTTTTTGTGGTCATTCCTTTGCTTTTAAATTTCACTGCAAGATTGTTGCTGTTTTAAATTAAAAAAAAAACAGAAGCCAATAGATCGAACCTTAAATTAATATTGTGTTTTCTTGTTTAATAAAACGTGCCTATAAACCCCGTACAACACCAGCGATGCTTTTTCAATTTAGCTGGTAGAACTGGTGTCACTCACGAACTCCAGTTCTGGAGCCGGGTATTGCAAACACGACTCTCCGGTGTTAGGATTGTTTTAATTAAAATCCTTTTCGCTTTTTAATATTAATAAGAAAATCGAGCTGCAAAGTGTATGTAATTGTTAGAAATGACATTAAACTCATTATTAAAATTATTGCCAGGTTCTTGAATTTAGATTATTTAGAAAATTGCTTTGGTAGCGGAAAGCAACAGCATGTAAACGCTGTAAATCCAATATCTTCGTAATTTTGAAAAAATAATAGAGATAATGTGAACAGTTGTAACACGATTAGTTAATTGCTTAATAAGCGGTCTATATGCCTGATTCACTCAGCGGTAACAATATTTATACATGTGGATCATCGAGTAGAGAGTTGGGCGAATGCGCCAATAAATTATTTAATAAGAACATATCAATTAATTTAGGCATTGAAATTAGGGTAGTAAAATTAAAAATATTGAGAAATGTGAAAAGAAATTACATAAACTCAACTTTACCTTGACTTCACCATACTAAAAACATCAAAGTTCCTGATTAAACTATTTATTTAAATATTAAGTATATCCTCAGACAAAACTAGTACAACTGAAAACTAAATTAGGTCTCAAACCTAATTGAGATGATGGTATTTTATTAAAATAATAAATTTCTTAAAAATAAGCATTACTAACCCCTAATCCTAAGTTCTAAATCATTAATACTACCTAGTTCCTTTTTTTATATTCTTAACTAAAGACTGAATTTTTAAAATTCTGACTAAGTAAGACTAGTTAATTAGACAATGCTTAAATAAAACTCATTAAATAAAGATTAATCCCCTAAATAAAAATCAATTACAAATTAATCCCATGGCAGCGATAATATATATCAGCCGAAAAATTAAACAAATTTAATGTTTAAACTGACTTGTGAAGAAAAAATATATTCGATGAAGACATACAGGGCAAATCGAAGTGAGCTCAATTCGGTAACCTGCTTATGGACAAAAACCTTAAGTTATGGTTATGTAAGACATTCTACTGCCATAAGGCTTACAGTAAATTACAGTAAGTGTGTAACAATTAAAAAAAATGTACGTAATAAAAAAGAAGTAAATCAGATAATTATAATAATATAAGCAAAACATTTGCTAACTAAGATAATATCGTATCCGGTAATGAGGAAATTCGATATTAATTAATTAAATAACGGCAAAAAACGGTGTTAGGTAGTATAAATATAATAAACAATAAAAAGGCATTTAACGGTAGTTTCGATAAAGATAATGTAAGTATTTATATGCCCTACTTGTATGTCATTTTTATATGAGAGTCATACGGAAGGTTGAGTTCATTGGCAGTGGTCGGTGGATATTCCCTCACTCATACGGCCACTTAGCTGGCCGCTGGCCCCAATTAGTGCTTTACTGTGCCATGTGAAGCTGCACGTCAAGTTATGTGGGTCAACATCAGTACGACAAAAGGGGTTTCAAACTGTCAGGAATGAACCTTGAGAACTTTTTTAGGTGAAAGGAAGGATCCTAGTTTAATTATAAATAATTTCACCTATTTAATATAGAAACACAAAGGTATAACATACCACTTTACATAAAATACTTTTATGATGCGATATTGCTGATATTACGTGAATGTATTAATGGTAGGGTGCATACCAATCTATCTCAGGATAATTTATTAAGAATACTGGACCTGAGGGTCAAAACTACAACCATAATAACTCGATTTGGAAAAATTGTATATTCTCTCGTTCATCGGTCAAAAGGAAAGACCACTGGTCATCAATAACAACATTGAACACCCCACGTCAATTGGCGAAAGATATAGATAAGAGAATATCAACCACACAATTCTACCAGTGAAAGTGGAAAAACTATATCTCTGGATTTGGTAGCATATGCAACGGTGCATTGGGTATAAAAAAAACATTATTATCTGGAATTGCGAAATTTTCTACAATATCTACTAATTCTAGTACATCTCTACTTACTACTGATATTAACTTCGGTGCGCGACTCAGATTACCGCAATTATAAATTCACGACTTCAGAACAAAAATCCCTCTTAAATACATTTGCGAATATGTAATTTATACATACATTATAAGGCCCTAGTGGTTAAGGATACGAAATTTGCGACCGAATGTCTAAATTAGACGATTCACAATTATTTGCCACGTGAAAGCAGATGATTCATAAAGATGTATATTTGACAGTTTAAATATGTCTAATGAATTGTTTTATCAGATTTTTTGAATGGAACAGGAAATATTTCAAATTATCGAATCTTGCATACTAAAGCATGCAGAAAATACCGCAATTGAATATTCCAGAAAATTCATTTTACATGAGTACATGTTGTAGTTTTTCTCTCGATTATTTTTTAAAATTATGTCTTAGATTAGGTATAGACAACCTATTGAAAAACAACAACTGTGAAATTTAATTAAAAGTCAACAAAAAAAGACAGAAAAAATTAGTACTTGTATAATATGTAAGCCGTCTTATTCTATTTTATATGTGAATATATTACGTTATACTTACCTAAAAATGTTGCTTCATCTCTGAAATCACTAATTTGAATTCTGCAACAAAATCATCAATCATTCATTTTTGCAAAAGAAACAATTGTATCAAGTTAATCACCTAACTATCTTCAATAGCCTAATTAAAAACACGGATAGTATCTCCTTTTAAGGTATAACTTTTAACTCCTATCTCAATTGGAAAGCTCATCTACAATACCTTGAGACTATCACCACCAAAGAACTTAACATCTTATAAACACTCCCCAGCTCTAATTGGGAACTGACCTCTTTACCTCGCTTAAATATACAGCATAATATCATGTAACAGTCCGATTTTGCCAGTGTCAAATATTTTTAAATTTCATTTTATATGCCGCATTTAGCAAAAAAAATGCTGTATACTGCACTCATCGGTTAATTCATTCTAAATTTATTGATTCGATTTGCCGACAATACGCTTCAAATTGAAGCATTTATTAATGTAAATTAACTTTAATCTAAAGTTAGGTTAACGATATATTTCTATTAGCTTTTATAACACTTTGTGACTATATTTATTTTAGTTGATAAGCAAAGCACAGATCGTTTAGGTTTGATCAAATCACTAAAATAGGATATTATGGTTATTAGGATAGGTTTGCTTAATTTATACTACATTACCGTAGAACGGCCAGCGAACCGATTTATATTTTTAAGAATTTTGTTAGTTAAAACCCGCTTGTACGTTTCATTGGACTCGTCAAATTCATATTTTATTTTCGGTTTGAATATTCCATAACTTTTTGGATTCCCTGGTTCCAATCACCGGCCGATCATTTCTGAGATCGTTTTGGGACCTCTGCTTTATATTTATCTTTCCACCCGGCAGGCTGCACTTTTTGTAACATTCGGTTCTTGGTTCCGAGTAATAGGAATGGGCTATTTCTCATAATTGCAGCTGTCGATTTAAATTTTTAAAAGTTTATCGTTTTGATGGGGAATATTCTCTGGTATTTCTTGAGCCATTTAATTACAGCGCGTTAATTGTGGCTCCCGCCGTCGTTTTACCATCATAATAAACGAGAACTAAGTCGTTCATTATCTTAAAATTATTCCTTGTATCGAATCACTTGGCATGTTTCAGCCCATTACTACTTCTTGATCTGACGAAAAGGCAAATTGACTGAAACGAATAGAGAGTTCTTCTTAGAATACCTTTCAAGGCGAGAAGAAGGTTTGCTGTTAGTGCAGTCGTAGCGACTCAACATTTAGTATTGTTATTTAATTCTACCCACTCTTTGGGGATATGTTGTGGTTTCTCTTTGTGTTTTGACTGTTTTGACACGAGCGCTTTATCGGGATCTGACTGCAGCACTAGGTAAACATTTTCTTTGCAATTAATTTTTTTCCCTGTTGCTTGTGAAGCACACGAATGACGCCATGACGCTAATGGTATTTTCCCTTATTTCTAGAGGCTTTCCAAGTTCGTCGTATAAGACCGAGACCGTCGACTTTCTAGCAACCCTCACACACGATCGAGGTAGTTATTGCTACAGTTTTTATGCCTGAATTATCGATTTAATTGCCTTATCTGTGTTAACCCTTTTTTTTGTACATTGTCCACCATTTGCATTCTATGGGTTATCTTATCTACTCCATTTGAGCAAATCTGAATTTTTATTTTAATGTGACTTTAGTTTTGATCATATGTGAAAGTTTATATTTTCTCTTAGGGGTGATTCATACCTATCTTTTTTATATTCAAGTTGTCTGTATCTTAGTATTTCTTTTATTTGCTGATGGTCATTGAAATTCCATGGATAATTTTTTGGGGGAATTTGTTTTATAAAGAAAATATATTTATGCAAGGGTGACTATAGTTTTTTATTAAAGTAAGGGGGCTTTGTCTATTGCGTATCGGGATATTTCAGGGTTCAAACACCGGGCTACAACTTTTACTACCAGGCTACTACTTCAATTAGCTGGCCACAGTCCAATTACAGGGTCACGATTCAATTAGCGGGCCACCACTTCTAATACCAGGCTACACTAGAGCCAATTACATTGCCGAGTCCTCTGCGGGTTCTACCCTCGGGGCCAGTGCCATAGTAGTACCAACAGGTGCCGGCGTCTCCACCAGAGCTTGACGGATCTAAAGGGTATCGTACAGAAGCATTTATCTGTATTAGTATTTCTTTTTTTTTTGTGATTTGTCATAATGAATATTGCACTATAAATTGTGCCTCAAAAGAGCTAATTTTCATTAAATCATTTATTTTTCTTGCTGATTTATAATAGTTTCTAATATTTGAATATAAATCAAGCAATGACAGCCAATAAATAACCCAAACTAACCCAAACTATTGAAAGTTTGATTCTAATTTTATTATTTTTATTAATTTATCGAGTCATTTGATTTATTTATTGTGGCAGTTCATCGCTACATATTATTATTGCTATATTTATAATTGGTGCAGCTACTAGCGCACGCATACATATATGCAATTAGCTTAGTTAACCCTTTCCAGCCCAATGATGCCATATGGCGTTTTTAAATTATTGTGTGGGTAATAAAGATTTCTTAACATATTTACAAACCGTTCGGCCGTCTTAAGTGTTATTTGGTGTTCATAGAGTACGCTACGGGTACCGGTTTGGATGTTATTTGGAATATTTGAATTTTTCGGTGCTATAAAACTTGTTGTGATCGTTTCGACGTTCTTATCAATTTTTTTGGAAGTTTGACAGGGTAAGTAATGATTAATTTATTTGTAAAAAAATATACTAGAAAGTAATATATGGCTAATAATGTTATTTTACTAAAATACCTGTAAATATACTATTTGTTTGCTTTAGATTTGGACTTGAACGTAGGGATTCCATTTGGCGCCACTGGGCGTTTTGGGAGCTTAAATGTTTCAAGAAAAGTAATTACATAAGAAAGTAATTTGCGAATAAAACCAAAAATAAGCTATAATGGTTAGGAAATATATATATATTTTCTTAAAAATTGTATTTTACTTTATTTTTTCGTCAATCTAGATGACCAGAACGGGACTCACTCCTGAGGAGGAAAAACGTCTGCTTGTCCTCTTAGAGGGCGATGTTTCGGACATAGAAATAGACAATGGTGGTGAAACAGATGAAGATGAAGAATTATTTCGAGTACGAAACATCCAGCATCTGCATCATATAAAAATCCCAAAAAGCCAACTTTCATGAAAAAAAAAAGACATTGACGAAGTAGACAAGATAGTAGACACTACTATGGATCACGATGTTTTGACCCCACTTTACCTATTTCAAAATGATTTTTGATGATGACAAAATCAATTTTTCGAAAAAAACTATAAATTAATGTTTAGTCAGTATTAAGACAGCAAAATCAAAAGGTTTTCGCAATAAATGCATTTTAATTTAAAAAAAAATAATTTGGGCTGGACAAGATTTATTCCCACTGATGCCATATGGCATCCATTGTTTTTTCCTAAAATTTTCGAAAAAAATCTGTACATTAAGGTTTAGTCAGTATTAAGATAGCAAATTCAAAAGATTTTCGCAATAAATAAATTTTTATTTTTAAAAAAATTAATTTGGGCTGGAAAGTGATCACTTCGGTTTGTAGTATTTAGCGCATTTAGTTGTAAGGCATACCGTACCGAGCGTTAACAACATAATTGGTCTCCGTACAATCACCATATTGTAGAGTAGAAATTATTACTTAAATTTAATAGTCATTTGACATTCTTTTGTCTTTAACTTGCCACTTTACCGTAGTATTGTTGCTGTGTTTTCAGAAAAAAACATTGGTAGCAAATAGATTATTCCTTAAATTATAGATTGTGTTTTCTTGTTTTCTTGTTAAGTTGAGATTGAGTACCTTTTGTTTTAACAAGCGGGCCTAGACACCCTGCACAACACTCGCGGAGCTTTTTCAGTTTAGTTGGAAAGAACTGGTGGCGCTCTAACGACCCCACTACCGGGGCCGGCCATTTGCAATACGACTCTCCGGGGCTAGGTTTTCTTTTAATTAAAAATCTTTACTTTTAACTTCAAGAAGAAAAACGTATTGCAACCACTTCTCAAACTATTGCTAGCCTACAATCGATTACCTCTTATCATTCTCTTCCATATCCTTCCCCACTCACCTTTAGCCCAACTATTCCTGTAAAATTTTAACTTCAACAGAAACTTCTACTAGTCCCCCCCCCCCCCCCAACGAAGGGTCCCAACGTACATACATACAACTTTCGAATTCACTCAACTACCCCATACAGACCTTCCCACACTGGATCACTTCCCCTCGAACTATCAGTCTAGATTTACAACTTACAGCAGAAACTCTGATCTTGGCATATTCTTTCTTAAAAAATATTAAATATAAAGATGTCTCTAATCTTTATAGGCGGTTCAAAAACTGAAAAAGTGGTTGCAGCGGTAATATTTAATAATATATCATATAGATTTAAACTAAACTCCAGAGTATCAATATTCTCGGCTGAATTGGTTGTAATAAGAGAAGGACTAAAACTCATTAATTACAACTCACGAAGCAAATACTTATTTTTCGTGAAGTCAATGAACGCTTTATTCTTCTTCAATCTTTCGCACCTTATATAAATGCATGCAGGGTTTCCAGTTGAGGTACCTGTTAGGATCGTTGCACATATAAGATTTTGTGGTAGTTTGGTTACTTCTAATCGGGTACCGTTACATAATCCTCTTCGGGTATTTAAATTCCTTAGAAGCATAATAATTGAACCCACTTTGAGATTTAATCTATGTGGTGGCATTCCCGAATGTGTCACGCTATTTAGAAACTCAATTGGATAATTTTCATTTTCTGAGATATCATCGCATTCTACTGAGTCAATACTTAAAAAGGTATTTTTTTTTCCTTCCAAAATAATTAAAACTTGCTCATTAATCTGTGTTACATCGTCATTTCTAGAACACAGAATGGCTGATTTAGAGTATGTTGCAACATCAAGCGGCTGCAATCTTTGACCAAATATTTCTTCTACAATAGATTTGTTGGCTATCATTGTATGTGTGATTTCAATAATGTCTTCCCCAAGACCGCTATCATTAGTTAATTGACGATTTCCCATTTTCAATAGCCAAGAACTGTGCAAATTTTCTACAGATCGTACATTTGTACTCAACTGCAAAATTTTAAATTCCGATCACAGATGGCAATATTTCAGTGATGTTTGTATAATTGCTGCTCTATTTGCGTGAGGCACAACTGGTGGACACTGACGAAAATCGGCACCTAATAACAAAACGTTGCCACATGGATAATTATTTTGCATAATAATTGTTTTTAGTAACTTATCAATAGCACTAAGTGCATAGCTAAGTGCCATCGTTGCTTCATCCCAAAGTATTAACTTTGCGTTCCTGATCTGAAGCGCATCTTTAGTGTTCTAATTACTCATTTCATCAGGCCGGGCATTCGCCATTTTATCGGGAATGGTAAAAACAATATTGTTTTTTCATTTTTCTCTTTTATTAAATCAAAAATAAAAAATCCGGCAACGACAGTTTTTAGAATAGCATCTTAGCTATCTTTCTATAAAAAGAACAATTTTCTAGATCATCCCACGACTTCAGTAGAGACGACACAGACATATAAACATTAGCATTTTATATATGTAGATATTAAAGCAACGTAAGTTTACAAATATTCATAACTCAAGCTAACCCAATCAAGTTGGTATACCAGGTAACGAGTTGGCTGATTTAAATGCCAAAATAGCCATAGGAAATATATTTCTCCTTCCTAATATAATATACAATAAAGAAATACAATAAGTAAATTCAAAACTTCTCAGACCCTATACTCCAGACTAACTGGTCCATGAACACAAATAAACTATTTGAAATGAAACCAATTTTTTTAGGCGCTTATTTTTTGACAATATATTCCCTAAAAGTATTTATAAAATGGTTCAAAATAGCAATAGGCTCTAACCACCTTACACACGTCCAATTACTAAAGGATGATCCCCCATCAGAATGCCATTTTTGTAAGGTAACTCTACCTATAGACATATATTTTTTGACTGACCTAGCTATTCATTGTCCAGTGACGATTATTTCCAACAAGTAAGCATGAAAACTAGAATGAAGACATACTCTCACCCAACTGTAAACCTGATTTTACTTTACAATAAATTTTATGACAAGTTATAGTGCTTATAAGTGATTAATTAAGACTGAATCCGCGCTGCTAGGTGCAAACATATTACTACACCTACATCATTATTCGGTTGGGCTGGTCCTGCATAAGAAGTAAATGTCAGCACTATTTGAGCTAACCAGGCAACGCTGCTTTAGCTCTGATTTAAATCAACAAGTTCCACAATACGAATGTCGGAAGGAAATTTGCTGACTGTCGTGTCTTATCAAATATCTACATTGCCCATTCTTTGTAACGAACACGTACCTATTTACTAGCTTTATTGAAGACATGTATTCAATAAATTTGAATTATCATACTGATTGAACTAGTATTTTCCGCTGTTTGAATGATGATTGTTCATTGGTTCAAAGTTATCAGGCAACCTACTATGTTCAATGATCTTAACTAGGTAATAAATTTAAAATCCCCTTTAAAGCGAAAAGGGTCTAAAAGTGGAGACTTTTCTTCATTTGTCACATATGTATTATGGCTGAGTTCACAATGGAAGAAGCGCATTATAATTTACTTTCATCTTAGTAGCTATTTTCATAACCAACTTCTGGGAAAAGTGGTAATGCCATAGTCTGCGATTAATTATTTTAAATTAGTACTTCGTCTGGTTCAATATCGCATAAAAACTAGGCTTTAATCGTGTCGCATAAAATGAATTCGTAATTAGATTATGTCAGATGTGAAGTTAGAACTGAATGGGTCCGTTCTAGAAACCGATTATTTATGGCGGCATTTATCTCAATCTGTCTGGAATATCCAAAATTAAATTATTACTGTGAGTGGCTGACTAGGTACAATGTTGAATTAAGTGCCTTTTTAGTGTCGCAGTGAAACGAAAGTAGGTCGCCGATAAAGTCTTCATGAAAATTAATAAAACTCGTATCTATGTTTATCGCCATCGGGCAAACGCTATCTGGCACAACTAAAAGTAATTGTAAATTTATGAATTTATTATTTTTATTTAGACTGAAATAAATTGAGCTTGAAATATAATTGATACAATAAAGTTAAATAAAGTTCACGAGCAATATGTTTCAAGCGAAAACAATAGCGCTTATTTATCTTTTTTCTCATTACTTTGAATAATAATAAAAAATAGTTGTTGAAGGTAGAAGATGTAACGTTGCAAATGTTACAATATCCAGTAGTACAATGTTCCCTTTTACTAGTCGATTTGTGTTATCGGTACTCTCGCTGCCTTACTTCTCGCCACCTTACTTTCGGTGTTCCGAGTCGCTCGAAAGATGAAACCGTTTGGAGCGCCAGATGTGGTATATATTCTTTTTGGAGGAATTTGCAGTCCATCTCGTCTGGACACTCAAAGAGTCTAAAATGGTCCTTGTTATTTTTGACCATCAGGTCTGACTACCGCCTGCTTTTGTAGTAAAATAAATCGGCAAACATACTGCCAGGTGTAGTTTTTGTAATTATCGGCCATATCGTCTGATACCGATAAAGATGATTAACTACTAGTGTGGCTATCATTCCTGCGAAAAAAAGGTTTGTTACATATTAGTGTGTCTATATTGAAAAGTGAAAATTATTTACAATTTAATTAGGACCCTAATTATTCATGAGACCTTCCGTGAGGGGACAGAGTGCCTTCCTTTGGGACTGACGTCCATCAGCGGACGTTCTATACCGACCTAGCAAGTTGCTGGTATCATTTAGCAGTCCCGAGGCCTTTTTTCAAGGTACGACCACATGGTGGAGACGTACCTTTGCAGGGAACGCCAATGTCAGCAAATCTACGAGATTAAAGTAAAATCTACTTCGTTTCTTCTTACCAACCTATCGTTATGTATCATTTTGATTAATGAATTACCGTTAAATGACTCTAGGTCATTTGCTTTCCTTATGGTGTGTATTTTCGTTGTATATCATTTTGATTAATGAATTGCAGTTAAACGACTATAGGTCGTTTGGTTTCTTTATGATATGTATATTGTTGTATATCATTTTGGTTAATGAATTATCGTGAAAAGACTGTAGGTCGTTTGCGGTTTATATCGATTATATCGTTTATCTTATCATTATTTCCTCGTTTTCGTTTAATGATCTTGCCGTTTTGCTTATCTAATTTACCTTTAAATAGCTAAGGTTATCTATTATCGCATATGATACTTATTACCGTGGGTGACAGCTTTCGTTTAATGAATTGACTGTTAAACCATAGTAGGTCGTCTGCTTTCTTATATCTACCTGTTTTCAATACTTTTCGTTTTTGCTTAATGAGCTGTAACGAAGTTACTATATTTTTGGGGCATGGTATGCACTCTAGGTTTTAACTTTCGATTCTACGGGCTATTGACGATTCGTAGAATTAATTTAGATATGCTAAATCCAGTTTTACACGCCGCCGCCATGAAGACCGCCGCCTGTCTGGTCCGCCTTCGCTGCTACTGCATAGGTTATGTAGGTAATACCCTCTCCCACTCACACTACACTCTCTTTCCGAGGCTGTAGGGGTGGGCCAAGCCGAGGTTGCAAGGAGTGGCATTTATCCATCACTCTTGAAGGTCGCTTTGGTAAGGCCAATATTAAAAAAAAAGGATGATCCCACTTGTTACGGTAATTTTGACAATTCCGTAACATCAGGTTTTTCCTAGCTTGCTTGTATTTATTTTTTGTTTGAAATAATAATTTTTCATCTTCAACCTATTTTGAATTACTGTCTGAATCGACCTGGTAGAAACAGTGTGGAAAATTCCGCATTAAATAGTACGAAAATATTAATAAATGAATTTTTATGTTGCCCATCAAGTTCATTTAAAACTAATTTGGTCTTTTAAATATATCAGTCGATAATAATTATCTAGTTAATGTAAAATGAAAATTAATATTATGGGTTGAATCTACGTAAATACAGCAGTCGAATATATTATTTAAAATTGATAAATTTTCAAATATCCAGTTCAGATTTTATGGTTAAAGATCGGTCGCTTCGTACTTCGTACGGTGAAAAAAATTGAAATATTTGTGACGACTGCGTGTCAGTGAAATTTTTTTTCGAGATGTGATTCTGGTGGAAGGTGAGACTCGATTTTAAATCTTATCTTATACCGACTACCAGCGTGAAAGGTTTAAGAGAAGGTAGGGCTTGATTTATTTTATTTTTGTTTGTTTTGCGATATCTGATCTTATTTCTAGTTTCCTATATCGTAGAGTCTGTAAGCAGAATAAAGCTGCTAAGCTTGTGAATTTCTGGTATTTGGTTACTGTCGTTTCGCATACCACGTTGCCTTTTGCCGTGTGTATGTTTGTGCCTGTAGGGCATGTGAGATAGTTTTTTGGGCTTTAGGCTCTTTGATAAGAGAGAAAAAAAAGGACTTGATCCTACAAAAGCAGGGGTTATTAAATTTCGGATTTAGTTCAGCAACCCAACTAAAGAATCGATCAAATTGGTCTATAGGGCTCATATCTAGGTTCTAGTTAGAGGTGGCAATTTTTAGAAATTAATAACTAAGACTGTCGAGGGTGTAGGATACTCAGTCTAATTTTCTCTAGTATCGTTATCGGTTGGATTCAGGCTTAGTTAGTTATTATTCAACTTATAGAAGCATTTTATCATCACCTTGTTATTTAAAAAGCGCCTTCTCAAGCCTTCTCGACCGTGGTCGGTACAGGATCACAATTGTTTGTTTGTTATATGTCTCTATTTCTATCTAAATTTGTTGTTACCTTTGTTTTTGAGTTAAACCGATTTTTGAGTTAGAAAATAGCTTTCAAGCAATAATTGAATTGAATGATTGTCATTACCTTTGTTTTAGAATTGAATTGATTTTTGAGTTGATAAGTAGCTTTCAGGCAATACTTAAATTCTGATTACTTGTTTAAATTTATTGATTTCATTTTTGTTCTTACCTGATTACCGTAATTGTTTTTTTATTGAATTATTGTTCATTACAATATTTCTCAGCTTAAATGGCTATTCATTTTATTTATTATCTGTAACCTGTTCACTGTTTTATATTGTCTACAGTCTAAACAATTCTGTGAAAATTGGCGGAGGCATATTTAATTAAATTAAATTAAATTTCTCCTTCAGCGTGTTTTGGCATTTCTTAGCATTGTTAATTGGAAAGAAGTATTTCTAGTTCTCTCCTGTTAATTTCTGTATTAAAAACCTAAGCTAAGACAAGCGACGCTCTCCGTCAGATTGAAACAGGGTTGTAACAACATTCTTGGTGAACTCTTTAACTGCCTTGTACTGGTTTTTTTTTTCATGCTACTGACGCCACACGCACTCGGCCTACCAGGACAGTTTCCAGTGACGTCACAGGACAGATCCTAGGCACTACAGCAAATTCCAGTAGCCCTCTCCAGGAAGCTCGGAGGAACCACAAGGTGATTAAAGTGTAGATGTCACCAAGGAAGGTTCAACAGAATTAACAGTTATTTTTGTTAGAAGAAAATAGAATAAAAATTGTTTTTTTGAAATTTCTAATCTTTTATTTTACGCTTTTAACGACTACAACACTTGAAAAAAAAATAATTAAAATAAGCATGCTTCTTACACAAACCCCCTGAGTATCTTTCAATTTATCTTTTCAGTAAATTAAAGTAATAATTTAAAGAAAAGTGCATTTATAGTTTATTGTAACAATTTGGCTTTTTATTTGAATTCTAGTAATTATAATAAGGCAATTGAAATTATATCTTAACCATTTAAAGTTTATCTTATCTAATTAAATTTTCATGTAACAAACGAATTAACTTATCTTGCGGCAAAATAACTAATTGCATTATATCGTAACAAATAGCTTTTTCTCGTAACACACTGAATGATCGGAAAGCTAACATGGCAGTATTTTTAGACTTATTACAGGCTTTTGACAGTGTCGATCATTGCATTATGTCCAGAAAACTGGAGACCTATGGAGTGAGGGGAGTTGCCATTGAGATTTTGAAATCATACGTGTCCAAACGTAGACAGTGTGTGGTTGACGTTATTATGGTAGGCAATGGAAGTCAAACTGCAAATAAATTAAAAAGGGTATGCCTCAGGGCTCCATATTGGGTCGTCTGCTTTATATCATATACACCAACGATGTCATTGATGTCTGTGATGCAGTGGCGGCTCGTGAGGTTTTAATTAAGTAGTGCGCAAATTATGTAGGTTTTTTCGGACGCATACGGGGAAGCCCGCTGCAGGCGCCGCTGGAGGCTAACGCGCCGAAGGCGGAAACTTTTGGGGGTGCCACGCCCATTTTTTACCCAAAACTCGTTAAAATTGTTTAAAAAATGAATTCGGCGCCCTCTTGAATGGTAATTGTTGCGCACTAAAAGAAATTAATAAGTAGGTACTTATCGATTCCAGAAGAGTAAAAAATTAAAACAGTTTATTGTAACTACAAATCAATAAAGTTCAAAAAAAAAAAATCAGGAGAAGTTCGAAAGCGTTAAAAAATATATCGGTTTGATGGCAAAAAACTGTTATTGTACATCTTTTTGTCGATGGTTAGCCCTTCGACTTTGCCGTTTCCTAGCTTTAAAGTGAAATTCCATTCGCCACATGATTTCGGGGGTTATAAATGTCTGGTGAAAGACCGACCATCCTTTTTCTTGGCACATGTTTAGTTTTAAAACCGGCATCGGTCGCCCTAACCTCTTTATTTCAATCTTTTTATTCAAATTCAATAGAGAAAAGTTATTTTTAACAATATTGTCAACTGAATTTATGCCCCCACAGCAATTGTCAGAACCCGAACTATAAGCCATGACAGTAGAATAATAGCATATAAATAAAAATATAAAACACTAAACAATATGACGTACACTAAACTCACGAGTCTATATGCAGCTAATTAACAAGCGTCAACGAACCGAACAAAACAAAAATAAATTCACGGCTCGACTGGAGTATAATACAGAATAATACTTATATTAGTAGTATGTAATATTAATATTCGCTCTAAAAAACGATTTACCTCCCACTTTTTCCACACAAGCTGAATTTTTCAGGACCTATAATAAATGTGTTGCATATCAGCCGTAGCTTGAAGGCGAAGAGGCATATTTAATTAGGGCGTAAACCCATGACGTCTCTCATTATTTATTGTTATACCATTGTTAGTTTATAAGCAAAAAATATGGGATTCGCTCTGTTACCTTGTCAAGACATAAGCGAAACTTTTATAAAGAATATTTTTATTTCGTTTAGGCCTTCCCTTTTTGTTAATTGAGTGTTATATTTAAAAATAACTATTTTTTAATTACATTTTTGCACGGTTGAAACCGAGATATTTACATTTAAATTTTTTTTCGGCCATATGGGCAAATGCAAATGATTTTTTTTGAATAATTATCAAAAAATACTTCCTACAAAGACCTTATTGTGCATTGGATCAAAAAATAAGTATTTTTTCCTCTATACGATGGTACCAATATCTCGATTTTTGATGATAGAGTCCTTTTGTGGAGACTAATATTGTATTACCTCCGGAATAAGGGTTATCTTATCATGTACTTTCATCCCTGAAAAAATCAGCTTGTGACACCATACTATATACGCAAGAATTGCAAATTATCACTAAATTAAGCTACAAAGTGCGGATCTAAATAGCGCACGGATGAGCCTTGACTTCTCGTGATTTTACGAACATTCCCGACCGTTTTGCATGACGAAAATGCATTTAACAAGAGCGCCGAACACTAGCGCACGGCAGATTTAAACTTGTTGTGGTTACGGACGGAGGCCGCCGTTGGACGCTCTGCGTTTTGATCGTCGCCGTCGTGCCTCGATTTCGCTCTTATAAATAATGTATTCTGCGGCCAGTGGAGATTCAAAAATATGTAAATTCGCAAATTATAGTTAGTTTATGTCAAATTGTATGTAGGGAAGATTTTATTTTTCCGTTTACTTTCGAAGGCAGTGCGCGCGCACGGGCGCACTTATTGAGAAGCCGCCCCTGCTGTGATGACATGGTCATGTTTGCCGATGACACAAGTGTCATAGGTATTCCAGACACTGCATAAGAATGTAACGAAAATAGTGCCCCGAAAGTAGGGCGCCACTTTGTAACGAATTGATCAGTTGGGCGTCACTTTGTAATGAAATACTAGCTCAGTCGCCAGTTTGTAACGATAAATTTAGTTGGACACTAATTTGTAGCTAATGTTAATTTATTTACTTTCATTAAGTATGAGATTCGTTTTTTTCTGAGGGGGTGAGTTGTCTCTTTTATTAATTATATTTTGGGCGCCAGAGTTCCTAGAGACAATGCGAACTGAATATAAATACTTAAAGATCAATAACTATAAAGATAAGAATATCAAAAATTTGCCCTTTTAATTCGTGTCTCACAGATTTCGATCTTGCGATAAAATAAACAAAGAAATTTTAAAACAATAATATATTAATTTTATAATTAATTTACAAATATGAGTGATTGAAAATTGAAATCTATATAATCAGATGTAAATATAACTTATGAAATTGTTTGAAATATAGTTTTTTGAATAAATTGACTAGCAATGAGAATGAAAATTAAAAGATTAAAAAAATTAATAATAACAGATCGTTGGTCTTTACAATAAATTTTTCTTCTGACGATTCCCAGCAATTTGCATGGTCCAGCTGTCGTCGACGTCTTCAATCAGTCGTAACATGGAAGAAATATACAAGTCTTAGACCAACGTATACTGCTAATTAACTAAAGTTCAGGGACATATCATGTGGACCTCAGTTAAACTGTTATATAGGAGGTAGCTATCAACAATTTGAAAATTTACTGGTTACAGCAGGTATAATCAGAACTTAAATTACACTTTTAAGTTAAGCAAAAATTATAAATAACTATTGTTAAGCAAAAATTATACAATAATTACTGTTACTCAAGATATTCTTTTTCTTTACTTTAAGATATGAAATTTAAAAGAAATTATAAAATATATTATGAAACTACGTTCCAAACAGTGGCTCTTGGCAAATCTAAATAAAAGATAACTTGGATTTAATGATAAATAGAAAAATAGAGGTACAACCTCTCTATAAACGAGTCTTATAACTCCAAATAAGTAATTTCTATTACTCTTCTATATGGCCCTTGGCACATAAACCTCAATTAATTAAAGCTAAAGATAAGGTAATCACTATCTCGCATTGAGATAGAAATTTAGATAAAAGATAAAGAAGAAAACCAAGTAAATTTACACATGTGAGCTTAACCTCTCATAATAGTATATTATGATATAAGTGTATAAGAGGGCACGCGCGACATATTTCAAAACACGACGCGCAGCGGAGTGTTTTGTAAGTCGCAAGGGGTTTAAAAGCCTCTTATACACGTATATCATACGCTATTTTTTATTACGAATGCCTCATAATCTCAAAAATGTTTTAAATATTAAACTTAAGGGATATATTGACGAATATAATAGTCTGTCACATTTGACATTATCAAATGTTTCTATAGAAACCTTTCAAAAAGTAGGTGCATCATAAACATTATTTTAAGTACGCTGCAGCGTGCGATAATCGTTGATTATGATGCATGCGTAATAAATTTGTAAATTAATGTCGATACATCAGTGCTGAGACGCGACAGGGCAAGTACTAATAATTATAAATTTGATGTTACAAGTAAACTGAAATTTTAATGAAATAAGCCTGAAAAGAAAAATATTAAAATCAACAATACTATGAGGGAAAATTCAGAGAAATTCTACTAAAAATTCAATTTACTACTTTTACAGGAATATATAAAATCCACTCTAAGAATTCCCCAAATGATACTGCTCAATTTAAATGAAAATACGTAAAACAATGTGCGAGACCGCTAAACGATGAAATAATTACGTTCTCTGTAAATTTGGACTAAACCTCTATCAAATTACATGAATTTGACTAATGAGAGGCGAAATTATTCACCAATAAATCGGTATTTTTACGGAACGGTCGCTACAAAAATTAAGATTATTGAAGATGTAAGTTAATTAAAAATGTAATATAAAAATGCTAAATTCTTGCTTAAGCCAAATACGATTAAACGAATCAGAAACAATTATTAATTATATATTTAAAAATTAGTGAAATATATTGCAAGATGAATAAAATATTTCAACATTAAATATCAGCACTCACTCAGTCAGGCGTCGCCGTCGCCACAAAGATAATGCTTCCAGAATTCAAGACGTTCAATCTATTATGATTTTCGATGTTTTAATTGGATGATTTATATCATGTGACTACCACTATAGGGCACGCGGCGGCAAACCAAAGAAATACTCAATATATATACTAAATATAGTAAGCTATAGTAAATTATATTCATAAATTGTAGGTATTAAATAGCGTACTACGCTCTCCAATTACCAACTACATGAGATAAGCCCGTTTTTGAATAGATGTCACCACTCAATATAGTAACCTACAGTGAAACAAATCCGCAAATTGTAGGTATAAACCAGCAGCGTGCATGTGCTTCTTAAATAATTAGTTGCACGAAATATACCATTCACGAATAGATGTCACTGGCGATTCATATACCAAACATCGAAAATCACTCGTAATTAAACTGAATTTAGTGGAGCGGAATAAGCTAATATTCCGTTACAAGAATGTGCAAACCAGGTGGCTCGAACTATACAAGAGCTGGGAGACTGGTTCGGGATGAAAAATTTGTTACTGAATGTCAACAAAACTCAAATAATAAACATTAGACAAAGATCTTCCGAAGAATCATTTGCACAGATTGGAATAACAGAACTGAAAATTCAAGGCTTCCTTGAGGTTCTGATGGATCGGAGACTGGACTGGGGGTGCGCATGTTGAACTGGTGGCAGCAAATATGTCTAGGTACTGTTCACAAAAGAGTAAGTGAGTTCGGTGACTGCTCTCCTGTAGCATATCATGCCTACATACAGTCGCGGGTAACGGGTAAGATAATTTTCATATTATGCTTATCTATTTTTAATCTACCATATAGGGAATCATGTAAACAAACCATTATACAGAACAAATTTTTCTCTATAGTCTTTATATATATAAATGTATTTCCTTCATACTGGATAATAACAACTTTTTCGAAAATTTAAAAGGTCAGGATCTACATGATAGTAGAACAACTTAAAAACTGACAAAGCAAATTTCACTTTTGTACAAAGAAGCGTGGTGCACGGTGTCTTGAATATCTGGAATTTACTCCCAATAAAGGACCACGCACCCGACAAAGAGAGAATTTCGGAACCATACGATTTTCTTTAAATTTTAATATGTTGTAGGTATGGATAAGTACTTCACAAAAATGTATGTTAGAATATGGTGCCCCCCCCATTTGGCTACAGTGGCATATCAAAGTTACGGTAATCAAAATACATATTTAATTTTTTTTTACATCTTAAGCTAAAAATTAGTCTATAGTTAACGGATTGTAACAGCTGTCGGTATACAAAATAATTTTTAGGATGTAAGTCCAGTGGCGTACATAAAAATATAAAAAAATTGTGAAAAATATGTTTATGCTGTAGTAATGGAAAAAGAATTACGATATCAGGCTAAAAATAGGTTTATATTTACGCCACTGGACTTACATCATAAAAATTATTTTGTATATCCACAGCTGTTACAATCCATTAAATATACTCATTTTTAGCTTAAAATGCAAAAAATATGTATTTTGATTACCGTAACTTTGATATGCCACTGTATTCTAACATAAATTTTTGTGAAGTACTTATCCATACCTATAACATATTAAAATTTAAAGAAAATCGTATGGTTCCGAAATTCTCTCTTTGTCGGGTGCGGGGTCCTTTCAGAGAGGGAACAGCGTCTAAAACCAGAAAGGACCTAAAAATATACCTACAGGAGATAGCCTTCTATTCAGTAGCAGAGTATATGAAAGATGACCTTAGCCACACTCTCATTTGATTTTAATTTTAGGAGCTAGAGAGTGAAGGGGGAAGCTGAACCCTTGTCCTTCTTTCGTATGATTGGAAGTGTGAATGTGTAGGAAAGAAACTTATAGGACATTATCATTATCAATATCTATTTATCGCTACATGACTGTATTCTAAATATTATTGTGTGAGTTTTATAAACTTTTTAATTGCCATAATAGCAGCGGATCATTAATTATTACATATGATAGTAGGATAGGGCATTTAATTAGGCTTGAACGTAAACAAATAATTTATTTTTAATTTTCCTGTATTGCCTTCTCTTTCTCTTTTTATTGGCGCAATCCACCCCTATTAGGTATAGTAGGAATAGTATGTATTTGGGAGCCGCTGGATTCTTTTCTATTTCCAGCACTAAATTCTTGATTTGCCGAAGGACCACCTAACTTCTTGTTAGGAAATAAAACTCTGGGTAAGGAACTTATCCATGTATTCAGAGTAATAGTAACAATTCGTTGAAGAAACGAGAGGAATAAAAACTACTGTCAAAATTTCGTGTTACTACAACAACCAACAACAATTATGTTGACTGTCGCCAAGCTAATGGATATTACATCCTTATAATCACTATCGCCAACCTAACTTAATTAATAATCAAAACTGAACAATATGTTAATTGCAGGATATATCATACTGTTTTTGTAATGGATTTAATAAAGAGTATATCTATCTATGTATCTATAAAGCGTCATAGTCCTTTTTGCAATCAGTTACTTTCTTTTTTAGATATTGTCATATGAAACTGAATGAAATATCAGTCCATCCCCCCACTTTTAACAAGCAGTTTATTTACACTGTTTATGGTTTCAAAAAATAGTCAAGTTCCAAGACGATTGTCCCATATCCCTGTCTCGCACATCCATTTAACTGATTTAATTTGGCATCATTGTAGTGAGCCAGCAGAGTTTGCCAAATGTTAGCTAGGCTCTATTATATTTAAAGATATAAGTGCTACATTCTAAAGTAATTTACATATCAATTTTATTAGTAGACTAATTATTGTAGATGAGTGAGCTTTGTAAAACCAAAAATATTTCTCCACACTATTCACTGGAAAGCCTTTTCCAGATGCCGAGCTGTAAATTGGAAAATCATTGACTGATAGACCCCGTCAGAATACTATATTAAATATAATTTTTTAGTTGTGTCTAATATACTTGCATGCCTACTGCTGGAAAAGCAACATTTCATTTCAGAGAACATATTTCAAAATAAAGAAAATCAGGCGAATACGTGGTTCATGAGGATGGAGCGCACAAGCCCGTCGACGCTTTGCATCGAAAGCATATAGCTCGAAAGGGAATTGCATAAAAATTGCTTATGAATATTTCATATTAAAACATACAATAGAATATGTATGTTCTCCACAAACTAATATTTACGCAGCTGATTTGAGTTTTTTATATTTCATGATTTTAGTTTGGGTTAGTTGGTTGCTTTAAATGTCGGTGAAAAATATAACGTGTTTTCGTAAAAAACGACATCAAATAGTACAGGCAGATGAAAATATGGGGCCTAATTTAGATAGATTTGTTATTAAATTATCATCAATCTTGTTAATCTTTCAACTATGATATTATAAGGTTTAGCATATTTTAGAGTTTTGTAATGATATTTTTTAATTAAGAACACAACACTTTCAGGATCGTATAGTACTATTTTCTCGAGGAAAAAAAGATGATTGGGTAATGGCAATATTTTATAAAATTCATATTCTTCTCAGCATATGTTCGGTCACTACTAAATAAAGGTATCTCCTAACTAGGAGGAGAAGCGAGTGCAATAAATTTACTGCAATCGCTTCTCTTCTGAAACCAATCCAGCCACTTTTTGGCCAATCATTCTCCCCATGTCGCAAAATAATCTTGTTTGTTGTTCCCTTGGGCGTAAACATAGAACAAGCCTCATGACCTACGCATCTTTTTAACTCAGGTACCTATGTGATGATGACAATAGGCTGCTCGACTTTTGATCCCATTATGAAAGAATAATCCCAAAAGAATATTGTGACCTACTAAAATGCATAAACGACTAAAGCAAATATCACACTGTCCGAAGTTTGAACTTGAACTTGGAAAATATTATGTAAACATTCAAGACAAATTAATAAACAACGCGAGCGGTGACCGCAAGCAATTATAGACCTTAAATGTGCAACGATCAGCACATTTTATTATATAAATATTCAAGCGAACCGTTGGTGCGGCAGACTTTGTTTTCCACCCAAACTGTCCCAAACCAACTACAGTTACAGCGATTAGTGATCACATCGAAAACATGGAAAAAGGGCTCTTCT
>JAEQML010060727.1:0-26775 GCA_016904865.1 Pissodes strobi | reverse complement strand
AAGCCAATAATTTCACAGCTTAGGCAAATAAATATGTGACAATATTCCAAGCGGAAGTTCTTGCAATACGTCACTGTATCAATGAGTTGATAGCAGTTAACTCAGAATTGGTCCGGAACTCCACAGAAGCCCTAAAAGAGCTGGGAAGTCGAAACAGACTGAAGAACTAAGAACCAGCACATGCAGGGTACGAAGGCAACGAAGAGGCTGACTCATTAGCCCAAGAAAGAGCCAGAATGGCTTTGAACGGACCTTCTGATATAGCAAAAACTATACCAAAAGCTAGCATCATTTTATGGATGCAAACGAAATCTCAAGAATGGTGGAACAATTTACCAGGAATGAGACAGGCTTTGGAGTTTATCACAAACCCTCACCAAAACACAGACGGACTATTTATTAAGTCAGAAAAGAAGTATAACTAGAATAATAGCATGATTCACAGGACACTGCAGGTTCAACAAACATATGAGTACCACTGCATAAATTCTATCAGGAAGCGGAGGAAACGTTAGTACATATACATTGCCACTGCGATGGCTTGTCAAAACTAAGATTTCTTACGCTGGAAAAGAAAATCCAAGAGCACCCAGGTATACGGAGGATTTGAAAACTAACCTCGTCTCATGGAGAAGACCGGGCTAATAAAGAACTCTAAATGACTTTTTCATGGCAGACACAATAGGTCTGAACGGTTTGCAATGTGGAGGCTAGCCCATAAGCCCCTAAACTAATCTAATCTTAATGTAATTTACTTATTTTAATATTAGTGCGCAATTGAATGAATAGAATTATTTAAGATCTATCTGGTGTTCCCAGATGAGCATACTAATGTTTCATTGCTACCCAGCAGCAAATTCTATCACTAGCATCGATGACCTTCATCCACCACTAGAGCTAAGCTTTGCACCTCCCCCCTGAAGAGTATTCACGAAACAAACACCTTTTAGATTCTGGTAGTCCGCCCTGTATGAACATGATATCAACCAAATAGTGGCAACATGAACATGATATCAATCAAATAGTGGGACCTCTCTATGAAATCTTCGAAAACTAATTGGACAGACAAAAACTCTACCAGAAATTTAAAAGGTCTGGCCAATGAACTGATTATGGGGCTTATTGTTATATTCGCCGTGTGCTCCCTTATGTATGTGATGCAGACTGAACATCTTATCTTCAAGAATGTTAAGCACTTTTGGTCGTTCATTAGCAACTTTAACAGACACTCAGGATTACCAAGCCTTATTAGATTCCAGGATCGGGAACTCACTGACCAGGATATTATAGCAAATGCATTTGCTCGACATTTTCAGTCATCTTACTCCAACCACGACAATTTTGATATGGGAAAGCTGGATTCTGTGGTATTTGCTACAACTCTATCTTTCCACCATTGTACAGATGATGAGGTTAGTCAAAAGGTACGGAGTCTGGGTCCCTTCAAGAAGGCCGATCCGGACGGTATCCCTGCAATCTTTTTGAAGAACTGTTCACTTCTCTGGCAGGCCCATTAAGTGTTTTGTTCCACAGGTTATTTGATGCTGCAATCGTTCGGGAAGTTTGGACATTTTCAAACCTAATACCTATCTTTAAATCTGACGACACTGATGATTTCCGGAACTATCGTGAAATCTCCTTAGTCTCCATCATTCCCAGGTTGTTTGATCCCTCATTACAGACGAAACTTTTGAGGCGTACAAAAATTGCGTAATAGCGGAATAGCATGGTTTCTACACTGGTTGTTCTACCTCCACAAATCTAGGGATTATCTGGTTTCTTCCGTCGAAACCGGTGATCAGGTTGACGTCATCTACACCGATCTATCGAAGGCATTCGACAGCGTTAAAGAAGTTATCAGAGCCACATCTCGCTTGGATTAGGTCCTATTTGCTCCAGCGCCACAAGCGTCTCACCGTGTGTAGATCTATCTCGGATGAAATCTTGGTGACCTCGGGTAATCCCCAGGACTCATACATTGGCCTCATTCTTTTTCTGCTGTTTATAGAGGATGTACTGTCGTATTTCAAATTTACAGTCCGACCTTAACAGATTAGTCGACTGGTGTCAAGCCAACTATTTGCAACTAAACGTTAAAGTGCTTTCGTGGACAGATTACTCAGAATACCCAGAAATTATAATAGGCATTTTTCGGAAATAGATATTTTAAAACTGAGTACTGCTGCAATTAAAGGGCTGGCTGGTGTAAATATGTACCAGCCTGTTTTATTTTCTTGTATTGTATTTATGGTTTGTTCCTTCGCTTATGTTTGCTGTTGTTCTATATGAGGTCTCTTTTGCGATTTAAGATGTAGGGTTTCAACTAAGAATGTTATATTCTGTAGTGGATGTTTATATAAATAAAATAAATAATAACACAAATAATTCGCTATACAATCAATCTTTTTTTTATTGCGATATGATTTCTCATCTTTGTGAGTTGTCTTCATATATTATACTGCTAACAGTCGTTAGATTAATCACATCGTTCACAGCCGACAACTATATAAATGACTAAAAAAGCAAACAATTATCATCTACAGCTGCTAGAAATCTCATATTATTTCTCAGATGCGTGACATAGAAAGCTTGGGTAGGTTATAATACCGTAATTATTTCCCAGATATTTAAATGAATCCATTATTAAATTATTTTAATTATGTATCTGTGTTATACTGTTTTAAGGCGCAATAAAAATTCTCTATGTTGCGAATAATCAGATATAACAAAGAAGCTGGAGTCGTTGACGACATGATATGGAAACTTATAGCAAATATGGAGGCGAGTTGCTATATTATTATGTAGAAATAATTATGCCTAAATGAATGGTAAGCCACAGCCCTGACTCTACTTTAAAATAAAATTAGCCTGTTGAGCCCTCGTCTGGAAGGGCTCAACACGCTGTTAAATAATGTCTTAGGTTGAATTCCGTAGTAACGATTTCGTAATTCGGTTTTACACCTTAGTTTTTTGGTTTTACACCTTATTTTTGTTTATAATCTTCTCATTTCCGTATTTTCTTTGTATAATATCTTCTAAAATGTTTCTATACTCAAGTTCCAACAAGGTGTGAAATAATAGCTCCGTTACGGATCAATGCCCATGGCAGCGACATACTTAATTGATTTTTTGCACTCGATGACATTTTCTCTTCTTATCATGTGTCAGTTAATTTTATAAACAATGAATTTTAACTAACATTCCTACATGCTACATCGTCCTGTCATTAGACCAGAACATTTTGTATTTGGCTCCAGATTCATTTTAGAATCCAAAATTCACATTGGACCAATGCAAAATTAGTAATTTGTTATTTTTTTTGTATATTTTTACAATTTAACATTGACATTTAACACAATCATTTTAATAAACAATGCTCCAATACCGTTTTAATATTTAATAATATTGAATCTTTAAATACAATTTTGTTGTATTTAGAAGTTTACTACTTGGGAGATGTATGTATCGCCAATTACTTTCAAATATCATACTTTTGGTATATAATAATTACTGGACAACAGTTTTTCAAATTAAGAAAAAAAAAAGGAAGATTTAGATCTATGTTGGGGTTTGGTACCTTCGGCAACATGCACTAAAACTGAGCTTTATCCCCAATACCGAAACAGAATTTTTTGCAGTCGACGCGCGTTTCGCTAACCATGTTAGCATCATCAGGAGATGATTAAAACTACAGTTCTACTTCAGTTTTAATCATCTCCTGATGATGCTAACATGGTTAGCGAAACGCGCGTCGAGTGCAAAAAATTCTGTCTGGATAAAGCTCAGTTTTAGAAGATTTAGATTCTTTTCCACTAAGTAAAAAAGCAATACACTAACGGACATACAAAACGAGTACTATGATTTTAATTTTTTTTTGTGACATCATATCTTTTGATCCGCCTAATCGATTTTGGCAGACTTTTCGTTGGCGGGTGTCCCCATCATTTAACTATACATTAGCGTTATTATGGTCTCAGAGTACATGTGTCAGAAAATCGTTTAGTCATCTCAAAATTCGAGGTTTGGTTTAATTCTATCATAATGGCTCTCCCAAAATCAACTGAACCAGAAAATCGTTATGATGGCATCAAAGAGAGGTAGCCAATTTTCTTAATTCTACACAAAAAAACCATTGGTCGCCCATGGCATTGGCACCGAACATTAACAATATACCAGAAGCATTTCCTTCCTCGCCCTGTCACGGAACCTGTTGAAATGCTGGTTAATCGCTCAGGCCTCGTGCCACGTTCCACCCCGTCTCGTCTAAAGTCTGGCGTCTCGCCTTTGTAAGCGCTACATCAAAAGTGTTGACTGAGAGTGGACCTTCTAGTTTCTTTTTAATGTTCGGTGGCATTGGTACTATAGTTACAGTTGGTGAAGTTTTGAATCTGATCGCACGACTAAAAAATAAAATGAGTGCTGGTTATGACAAAATTTTGTCAAATCTTGTAAAGACATGTGCCGATGAGTTATGTCACATCAAGAATAATTCTATATATGATAATTTTCCTGCAGATCTGAAGCTGTCTATTGTCAAGCCTCTTCACAAAAGGGGCGACGTTACCAGTGTTGAAAATTACCGACCAATTAGTTTAGTATAAACGTTTTCAAAAGTGTTTGGCTATATGTTCCAGGTTATTGAGCTTTTTTTATAGTGAAAACTTGTTTGAGATTACTCACCATGGGTACCTAAGGGGAAGATTAGTGGAAGCGGCATTTTGTGATTATGTTGATAAAATTATATGGAGCCTTGAAAAAGGTGAACTATGTATGAGCGTTTTTCGGGACTTCTCTAGGGCTTTTGATACCTTGAATCATGGGATCATTTTGCAGAAACTGAAGCAATATGGAGTGCGCGAACCGGTTCATATCTATTGGAGAGGAGCATGTTCAGTGTGAAGGTCCACAGGGAAGTGTCATGGGGCCTTTACTGTTAATTTCTTATGTAAATGACTTAGCATCAGAGATCGTAAACAATAACTTTTATCTTGTAATTTTTTTTGATGACTCACACTTACTGGTGATTGATTTAACTTTGTCTGAACTCCTTGATGTTACGAATGATTGCCTGAACACGGACCAGGAATCGTTCCGTGTAAACAAATTGGTATTCAGAGCGAGGCGGAGTAATACTGGTTTCTAATACTAATTTCTGTTTGCAAACCGATCAAAACTTGAACTGAGTTGAACAAGTATCGAGTATTTCCAGAAAAGTCAGTTCAGTCACCTTTTCATTGCCCGCTGTGTGCAGGTACCTTGGAAGATAAAACTTTTTCTTCATCTGCGAATATATTGTACGATACAAAAACTTTAACAAAATTTCCGAAACTATTAGCGCCGCATCGAAACTAATTAAAGAAAAAGTTTACTTTTTAGATGATCTACGTTTTGCCTGTGCATACTTTTCATTTCAGATCAGCGATTATCCGAAAGTTTCTGAAAAATCCATTTTTATTCCCAAAATTGGATTCATAGTCGTTTTTCTCACAAACAGTTAGACATAAAACAAATAAGTATCTGCTAAAAATGTGTTAAATTATCAGATCTACAATTTCTGTCTGATACACTTTTCGAAAGTAACTGCACAAGGGCATCAAAATTACCGATAAATATGTGGTCTAGGTGCTTTTCGATCGATCTCTTTTGCGAGCATTCATTCTGTTCTCAGACTTGGGGTCATATTCTGAGGGGGCAGTGCGGAGGCTCAGCGTGTTTTTGTGGCCCAGAAGTGAGCGATTAGGGTTCTTCTGTCCTTGGGGTACAATACATCGTGTAGATGATCCATTACAGTACCGGGAGAAATTTTAACTAATGGAAGAATCGAGCTGGCTATTTTTTTTAAAGAAATGTTAATATTCAAAATTCTATTAACCACGGCCTTCAACCTATAGTTTTGCCATTGTCCATTACGAGAGGAACAATAATTTTTATTTGCGTTAATGACTGCTACTCTCAATCGAGCGCAAATTGATTGAATTGATGGCACGTTCTTCTGGTCTTAATTCCATGAACACGTCTGGAATAAGCTGGGCAGACGAATAAAAGCTGATCTGAAATAGATGATCAACTAAGAGAAAGTCTTTTGGGTTAGTGGCCATTAATTGACTAAGGTAAAATAAATAACTGCATCTCAAGCATGACCAGACAATATGCGGCTGTTTTAAGATCGAGAGGGGGACCAACACGCTATCGAATGGTTGATGATTATATTTTTAAATTTCATTTCGTTTTTTATTATTAACTTTTGTATTATTTGATCTAATGTTTTTATCGTTAAGTTATGGATTATATTGTTTGGGATCCATAAAAGAGAAGAAAACCTTGATTTAAGTATGTGATTAATGTAATTAAAATACTCCTGAAATATCAAGATAAGTTAAAAAGTTATCGGTCTTTATTGAATGGTTTATGATTATTTTCAAATTTTCTTTTCTTTTTATTAACGTGTTTATTATTTGATTTAATATTCTTATTGTTAGGTTATGGATTGTATTGTTTGGGTTACTTAAAAAAGTAGAAATCTTTGATTTAAGTATGTGTTTAGTGTAATTAAAATAGTAAGTAATTAAAATAGTAAATCAAAAACCAATATGTCTTTTTTGGTGGTTTTGCTAGTTAAATTTACTTCTAAATGAATTTTCTTTTATTAATAAACCTTCTATAACATTTCTCGTATTATCGGCAATATCGCCTCGTAAAAGTACTTTATGTAGAGTCAGGTTACCTTTATCAAAAGGTGTATTATATTTTTGTGTTTGTATATTATATAGTCAAAATCATTTACAATTAAACTAGAGTTCATCCTCCACGTGGTCTTTTGCTAGCGTAGGGAATTTCTCCAGGTACATTCCTGCCAGTTTGAGACCCTTTTTGTCGAAGTGATGCTGACCCACATGGCATGACGTGCAGCGTCGCAGGAAGCACTAGAGCTCTAATTAGGGCCAGTCAAGTACCAGTATGAATTAGGAAATTGCCACCAACCACTGCTAGTGGATTCCATTTCCGTATGACCATATGAAAATGGCGTACAAGTAGGAGAGGCTCTATCACTACGTATTTAACTTACCATACCTTACCTTATCTTTTTCGAATTTACCGTTTATTATCTTTTATCATATCGATTCAGTCAGAGAATATATTCTGTTCGAATAGTAGTTTCGCCACTTCTACATCACTCTTTAAAATAAAGCATTATTAGTCCTAAAGACCCAACATTAATAAACATAGCGTTCACATCATTCTCAACCAAATATAATATTATAGTCATCCAGTAGAAATAATCAGAGCGATATGCCAATGCCAGTACGCGTTTATGTCCAAACGTGGAGATACGCTTTGCATTAACAATAAACAAACTCTTGGCAAACAAGAGCAAATTGGAAACTAACACGGTTTTGTTAAGAAGTCCATTAAATTGACCAGAGTAAAAAATTATGTTACCAAGTCAAGAATTTTGTGTAAATATTGGAAATATGTAGACAAAACATTGTTGTTAATTTCCTCATCAGCATCAGAGTGTATTTGAAGAGAGTGTTGCTAGAAAAAAACTTGCTATTATCATCAGTGCCACTAATTGTAATATTACCTATAGTCACTCTGATAATATATTTACAAAATCCATTAATTCCACATAAAATATGATTCATAGAATTAAAACTCCAGCGTTAGAAAGGGGCTCCCACTAAAAGAATAACTTGATTAAATTTGCTCCATTAAACCAAGCCATATAAACGCACATGTCCCAGTTTTAATATATTTTATGCGGTATGGGATTACGTGGTTAACTGGTTACCTGGGTAATGTATTTATTATTGAGTGGAGTAAAATATAATCATATTCAGTCAATAACTCTAGAAAGACGATTAGCCTTATGATAATGACTCATTGGATTCTTAAAAAAACTGCTGATATCACACGCCTGTTCAAATTAACTGCTCCCTGTGGCCACTTATGAAAATGAGAAGAAAAACGCAGCTGCTAGAAAGTGCCTTAAATCATAACATATATGATTTAATATTTTGACTTGACATATGTGGATGACGCAAGTACTTTCAACCTACGTATGGAAAGGTGGATTACAACCCTCGTGGAATCCAACGATTGCATTTTGTGTCATTTTCATAGGTAGCCGGAGAGAAAATAGTGTACATTACTCGTATGAAAAGTGGTACGTTTAGATCTTGTTATGTAATATACTCTTTCAACACTAGTGCTGAAAGGTACTTATCGTGTAATCCTCATCTATCAAGTCCAAGTAAATGTTTCAAATCAAATATGCTGTTAAATTGACACACGCTTGTTGAAAAATTATTCAACCTGCATGCGACACTTTTTAGCCAAGTTAACTGTGATTTATTAAGAAAACGTAATTTCATTTTAATGCTGTCCAAACTCAAGATTCCTTGTCTCATTCTTCTGTTCTATATTAGCGACAAATTAATTACTAAAACATGTGCAAAATCTCTGCGAAAATTCCATACCTATGGACCACCAACGTTTCATCCGATAATGGATTCTTAATAACACATAATTATTATAGTAAACATGAAGTAAATTATGCTTACATAAAAATTCACTTTAGCACAACATAGCTGTTATTTTCACCTTGTTTCAAGTAGAAAAACCGATGTCTTCAATTTTATATCTTCACGCTCTAATTGCTCGTCTAACATTTGCAATCCAGTAAATAACTTAATCACTTGCGAAAGCATTTAATAGGTTTATACCAGCAGCGGTTCTGAATCTTTGATTTAACACGTTCATCTTCAAATACATTTTGTCTTCATCTAAAAATGCAGCAGATATTTATCTAATTATTGCTTGTCGAGCATCTTAGAATTGAAGAGAATGGATAAATAAAAAATGAATCTTATTCAACTGTTTATAAATATTTTTTAAATTCACGCAGAAGAAACCAATTTTTTGCACAAGCATGTTTTAAATTAGGTACATTTATACTTTCATATTCCTCTTTGATTAATCTAAAACTACGCTTGTAAATAACCTCAGGTATTTAGCAGTTACTTTTTGAATCAAAATTTAGAAGCAGATATTTATCTCAACTGATTTTTCTCCACTATGGTGAATTCCTCTGTAACTGAAAATTGATGTCCGATACAGCTAATTCGATTAAAAACAAGCGTAGTAATTTGAAAGTATGAAATTAATTTCCATCATTCAGATAAAATTAATCGTGGAAAATTGCACCTGCAGTAAGAAGGATTCAATTAAATTGTTTGCATTTTTAAATAAATCAGGTTTTAAACAAATTCAGAGTCTGATAAATGAAATTTCTGTTGACAAAATTGAATATAATTATTATTTTCCCATAATTATTAGAAGGATAGAAGGCCGTATTACAGAGGTGATATAAGTAATAAAATTTTATATAATTTTTCATTGTTGCATGTTACGCGAAACAAAGATCCATACAGATGGATCTTTGCGCGAAATATAGAAATAGCATAATCATTCTATAATCATTAATAACTTAAGAATAACATTGAGCTTATCGTGGAGTGTGGAGGCATGTGGCATTATTTCCTTTACAGAAAAACAGTTTATATTTTGAAGCCTTTTGTTTTTCCTAGAATAAATACGCGAAGTTAGGTCTAACAGAATGAAATTTGGGTTATGAAAAGTACTTGAAATAGCATATATTTTAACGACAAAAAGGTGTAAACCGGTATACCAGGGGCGTGCGTACGAGCGCGCACTGAAATATGTGACCTTTTTACTTTTTGATAATACAATTACATAGATAATTAAATGCCTAATAATAAACACCTCTTAATATATATTTTTTTGATCTGAATAAAAAAATGATTCCATCATTATTATTTGCTTGTAACAGTGTTAGATGTTGTCGTTTCGTGTTTTCGTTTTAATTTTTAAAGTTTCCATTTTTATAGTAAAAGTGGTTGTTAAGTTTTTTAAAATATTTGTAAGTTAGTGTGTATAGCGTGGAAATGCCATTTGTCAACTTAATTATACATGAATTAGCCGATATGTTATTAATTTATGGCGAGGCGAGACAAAATGAAAAATTACCCAACGAACATATCGATCTAAACATAGTTTCGAACATAAACTATAGTTATCTAGGAGAAATGGGCACTTAAAAGCTTTGAAACCAAATTCTGGCCGCAGAAGATATCGACTGGAACTATAAATGGAACACTGGACCTCAATAAGGGAACATTTAATAAAAAAAAATACAAAATAAACATACATTAACAAACGTTTAAAAGTTAATATTCATGACGCACACGCAAAGTCCACCTTCTTTACGTAGCTCCACACATTTCTCGTGAACAACACATCACACACAGACTCATATCAGCTGTTCTGTCTTCTACACATACAAAGCAGTACTGGCCTTCTTTGTGCGATTGTTAAAATTTCTTACCGTTTCTTGGCACTTGATTTATTCCTGCTGAAGTACTAGGTAAGTTGAAAAGGTCTTTCGTGCTACAGATATAAGTGCTTTTCGCCTTTTGGGACTTTGAGTTTTGATCTGAGGTGTTGGAAAAAATCAGTTAAGCTCTTACTTTTTTTCGCTTTATTGCCTTCACTCGCAACTTTGTAATTAGAATCTCATTTTCTATCGATTTTTTTGCATCCATCTCAATATTTTCATCACTTTCTTCAGAACAGCCAAATTTCTGGTTTTGTGGTTCACACTTAATTATGGCAGTACTAATATCATTTTGATTATTACTCTCAACGCTAACATTCACAACTGCATCATGAGATTTCTTTCGTTTGGCATAATGCAACATAGGTAAGTTTCAATCAGAAGAGTAAGTCGAATTTAAATCGCTGTCAGAATCACTTTCTGCGTCAGGATTTCCGACAAGTTCGTTTATGGCTTTCCTGAGACTTATTTTTTGATTGTGGTACAAAAGATATACTACTAGATGCGAAAGCAACTTCCAGATTACATTCAAGTCATGGACATATGCCTGTGCTAAATTCAGACTGGCGCGACATTGTTTTGGGATATACCTTACCTAAAATTTTCCAAATCCTTCCTCGAGTAATTTTTGCTTCTGGATAATTGGTCCAATAATTTATAACTTCCTCGTCCCAGTAATATTCAAAACATTTGAAAACTGTTTATGTTGTAGTTGAAACTCGTGGGTTGCATTACTAGGCAAGCACAGTAGACTTATGTTATACCCTTCCACAGCTTTAACCACTGTGATATTCAAGTGGGATGCTGCGCCATCCATTAAGAATAACGCATGGCCATCAGATTTGTACTTACTGACGTGATCCAGCCATTTAGTGACATCTAAATTGCTGTGCCAGGTGGCATACCATCGATCCAGTCGTATTTTTTCTTTTCACCTTTAACAAGACCATAGGCGGTACTGCTTGCCCTAATGCATTCCGCGCCCAACGACGGAAACGTTTTTACCATGTTCAGAAGCACCGATGTGCACCCATTTTTTCATCTCTTACATGTTGCTGATTACGAAGAGTTAGTATAACTTCTTTTTCGTCCATAATATAAATTAGCTTCGAACTCTGGATCAGAACTTTCTTGGTTATAACTTCCATAAGCTTTGAAAAGTAGCCATTGAAAACGGTTCCATTAACTTTCTGAGCCTTAGCTGGATTCCAAATTTGCGCTTTTCTTTACGCTAGTTCTTCGTGGCGCCAAAGTAATAATTTTAACCATTCTCGACCAACCATTTATTTGCCACTAATCACTAATAATTTTTGTTTCAACATATTTATACATACATTTTTGAATGACTTTGCCAGTCAAGGGCATTCGTATTTGAGCCAGTCTAATTCGAATTTTGTTCTTCTTCTTTCAGCAAAATGTGATTTCGACCGACTTTCTTAATAATTTGCCTTTTTTATGTTCGGCATCCACACAAAAGGAAAATCCTATATCATTCAACGAGCGGTGCGTGTGCGGAGAAGACGGTGGACGTTGGACTTGAAGCGCTGTAGGTTCTACTTGTCCGGTAGTACCTTACTCGGAAGTCCATTCCAGAGTCCTCCAGACAAAGGAGTCCCGCAACAGCGACGTCCTAGATGTTCGCAACTGAATCGTATGTTGATGAGTAGCTTGTGTCTGACGGGTGACTATGTTTGACACAACTCTGGGCCAGCTCTGCCAGCTCGCTCGAACACCTTCCATAGTAGTATTGATAGTAAAAAGATAGGTCCGCCACTTTTCTTCGATGTTCAAGACTATCAATGTCTTTAGTCAACGCTGTGTCATCCACAAGACAGACTGCTCTCCTCTGTCTAATATCTTGAGCAAATGTTTGACTGCCGAGCTCCACACATGGGAACAGTATTTCAGAGATGGTCTTATCTGGGTCTTATAGAGCAGTAAGAGCTGATGAGGTGTATAACTTTTTTGCTCTATATAGTGCTCCTAGCTCTTGTGCTGCTGCCTTGGCATTTTGGTGACGTGATTACACTAAGACATGTTGCTTCTACGTTGATGACCATAGTCAGTGTTTGTCCTGCCATTGATAAGTCAGATTCTGCGTTGTTTGCTTTTTTGAGAAGACAGCTGCTTCAGTCTTTCCTACGTTAAACTGGACATTGTTTTCCTCAACCCATTCCACGATGGGGTTCATATCCTCATTGATGGCAGCAATCTGATTTTCTCGCTCGCGTTGGGAACGATCAGCGGTCATTGGAGTCCGCGACATGAATGAGGATATAAGAGTGCTGTCGACTGCATTGTTTGCTCTGTTTAAGAGATCGTTGGTATAGAGTAGGAACAGTGTGGGATATAATATACACCCTTGAGGATCTCCGGCATTGATTTTCAATCAATACCAACTCGGATGCTTCGATCCCTGAAGAGATTAGAAAGCCATAGAAGCAATGCTGGTGGTAGTCCGTATGCTGTCAATTTGTTTAACAATCCGTCATGCCACCCCCTATCAAATGCTTTGGATATGTCGAGCTACCAGTTCCTGCGAGGAATACCATGCAATTTTGCTGCTGTCAGACCTTTAGTACCACGTT
Source organism: Pissodes strobi (assembly GCA_016904865.1). Lineage (NCBI taxonomy): Eukaryota > Metazoa > Arthropoda > Insecta > Coleoptera > Curculionidae > Pissodes > Pissodes strobi. The sequence continues at coordinate 13,770 of JAEQML010060727.1, read as the reverse complement.
CAATTGCTTGTAAAGTTTGTTGTAAGGCTTTTTCTGAACTTCTGACCAATATCCTACTCATAGTGTTGATTATCTGCAAAATATCAGCTCCTATTAAGGCCCTAGTTCCTAATAAGGCCACTTTGATATTTTGTAGTCTGAATCTCAAATTATTTTCCGCAAAATAACAAAGGTGTGTGCTTAAAATCGCGCAACAAAAGTGAAAACTTCAGCAGTGCTACATTAAAAACTATATAAAATGAAAAACAGTTCACACGCGGTAGAAGTGAAACCTTCATAAAACCAAGCCACGCGGTCACCTATCCAAGTACTAACCACGCCCGACGTTGCTCAACTTCAGTGATCGGATATACTTTTTACCTTTTACTCTTGACAAACATGTAACAAGTGTATATTGTGTTCTAGCTCATTCTCTCGCAGGCTACATCCTATAGATCTATATATTTTTATTGGTGTCGCTTTTTTCGTTTCCTCGTTTATGCTTCATCTGTTGCATCGAGTCTCAAATTACTCTCGTTCCCAGCCGGCTAATGGCGTTAGAGGAGTTTTGAAATTGATGTCGCTTTTCCGTTTCATCGAGCGTTTCCTCGTTACCGTTTCAACGAGTCTGAAATCATACCCAACGGCGTTAAAGACGTTTTCACTTCCAAAAGGAAGTGAAACTTTATTATGAAACGAATCCATGTAAAGCTTCTCATACTTACCAAACTTAACGGCTTAAATAAAACTTATTGTGTTTTTTTTTCTTTTTAAAAAGCTGTTTGCAAAACTCACTTGCACGTGATAATTATCCGGGTGAAAAATATCTCCTAAGTTCATGGCGTCTTTGTGTTTTACTGGGTTAAATTTATATCCAGTAGAAGTTAAGTTAGGGTTTTCTGTAAAGCTTTGAATTATCGTACAGATGTCTGTTGTTGAGCAATAAGTTTTTGCCTTACATACTTGTGACCTTAATAGGAGCCTGACCTTATTTGGTGCAGATAACTTATTACTTGGTAGATCAGTGGCGTCTTTATAGTATAGTCTATCTAGTCTAGGCCATATATCGTGCAAGATTAATAAGTTTACCACAGTCGTCTATAGAACGTATAGCCTCGTTTGGGTTAATAGATTTAAAATGTATTGTTTTCTTGTATAGTAGGTTTATATTCTATAAAATTCTTCTTAATAAAGGTTGTCTTTTGTTAATATTATTAATAAACTTACGAATTATTTACGATTATAATGTTATTTAAAGCCTTCGACATAAATAATAAGTCCTGTTCTGATATCCCATACATTTTATATATCGGCCGTATAGTTTTATTAATGTACGGAATAGTTCTGAAGCTTGTCCATTAAACATTAAGTATTGATTCATTATACCTCATTTATCTCGATCTTAGTGAAATTTATGCTTTATGCAATTGTCGTGTCCGTCGTGTTATTTTTTATTATTTGCAATCTGTTTTATGGTATGTAATGCATTATCTTATATGGACTGAAGCACAACGGAAAATATGTAAAACCGATGGTATTCCTACGGCGTTTTTAGTAGTACTTACTCTACCAGCCAGATTCTGTTTTTTTTTTAAATTTATAACACAAAACTGGAATATTATGCCATTTTTAATAGCCCATTTGAAAATATAGTTTATCAAAAGCCCCTAAAAATGCTATATTCTTAGTTCGTCTGAATCGGACCATTATGACCGCGACTTCTAACATTTTTTTTCTGTTTCAGGTATGTGCTGCAAACCAACATAATATCTAGCTGTAATCTAGTAAGTGCGAACACGATCAATGTTTTTTCATCTCATTAAATGAATTATTTTTGTACTAAGATATTTTAGACACGAAGTTATTTGGCTTCATGGTTTTTAATAAATGTTTTAAAAATCCATTTTATAATTCTGTATAGATTAGATTTGGTTAAGCATTTTAATAGGTAATATTATTTATCTAGCTAAGCCGTGAGTACTACTAGCCAAATATAATACAAGAATCCTGCATTACGACAAATTTCACACCGGCGACGTTTCGACTTGGCAAACTATAGAGGAGATAGATATTGGAGGATCCTCTAATAGCTCTCTAAGTAAATCTGCACACTTAACTCGAATTTTTCGGGACATATGATTCATGCTAATGCGCATGCTCAAGTATGATTCACATAATTGTTGAGTTGAGACATTTTCTTTTTATTCACCTGGAAGTTTTTTCCAAATTGAATTCCTTATCTGTATGCACCTCCACATTAATCATATGGATTAGCTAAAATTTGTACCTTCAACCCGAAAACAACAGCGACCCCCAAATGGCACCAATATTTCGTCAATTATACAGTGTTCTACTGAGCTGTAAGTAGTGTGCGCCCAATAAATAATTTAGAAATATTTTCAAAAGACGGAAGTTTGCTATTTTGCATCCGGTCCTTTCGAGTGAATGCTTCATCAAACCGCCAACAAATCAGTCTGCAGGAAAATCGTGCAAGAGATATTCTGCATCTGAAAATATCTCTTCCAGTCCCGTTTGTTGCTCTTGATAATCTAAGATCCTCGTTGCAGTCGTTGGTGGTATAAGAGTTCGATAAAGGCAGGAATCTCATAAGCATCTGTGTTTTTGATAAAAGTAGGTAGACATGTTTTTCGCCAGTTTTTAGTTATAGGAAATTTGTATAACGTTGTTTCACAACCATTTTTTCCCTTGATACACAATTGTTTCTAGTATACCCGCGTAAAAGTAAGTTTTAGGCTTTAAGTAAGATTTTGGGCTGATGTACTTTAATGGTTGTTGCAATCCTCGTTAAACTGTAATGATATTGTCACGATACAATTTCATTACGGTTCAAAGAGTGTTGCAGAGGATGTTGATGCATAAAGGAAGTGATTTAGACCATTTGTAAGTGAAATTTCAATTGATCTTCAACAATATCCATCGTCTGAGCCTCGTATTTCAATCCACTTTCTTCTAGAACGCTGGTTTGTTTCTTCACAATAGCACTCAGAAGTTTTTCCTCGTCCGAGGACCAACCACAATCACTTAGACGACGTACAGAGCCATGATCACTAAAATTGCCTCTTCAGAATCACTTTGTTCGGCGCCGTCTAAAATTCTGCAATTGCTTTCGTTTGAACTTCATTAGATTCCAAAATTCATCATCATCAGGTCCCTACCAATATTTATCATTGTTCACTATTTCTAGCAATTCTGCATCTGTCATCACTCATTTAGTAATGACAGACCTTATAACCAATGACAATATTTGTTGAAAACATAACTAATATTTACCAAGAAATGACGTTCTAATAAGTGGCATTATAAATATCACTGGGTTCACAGGACCCGAACAGGCAAAAATGTGTAAAGATAAGAACTCAGAGTAAAAATATTGTTACTCTGAGGATAAGACGGATATGTTTACGCTCGTCACTGTCTTTAGACGCACTCATTCTAACGTATCACCGCATAGCTGACTCCTTAGTAACCCCCACCACAAATTCTTCGAAATATTTGAACCAAATAAATCCTCTGGTCCCAAGGAGCCCGCTGGTAGCACTTACAGGTTAAATATTTTTCACTTTGACACATCACATTTTTCTATTTTTCTCCTCCTCTTTTTACCTCACCTAACATTTTGCAATCGCAATAATTAGCTTTCTTCATGCACCAATTTTTAGCAGGAGTACAATAATAAGAAAGTTCTCCATTTATTAGCCAAAATTGGAACACTCAGTAGATTCCATTCACTTTTATTTTGAGGTAAAACAGGCTATGTATTTTTTTATCCGATAATGGCAATGTTTACACAACAAAAAGTTATGGATGACGCTTATACGTTAATCTGTTTGCGATAAAATAAATAAGATACAATATAAAATACATCTTTATTAAAGAAAAAATGTGCACATAATACGCCATTATTTAAAAACGTTACGTAAGAGAAAGTATAAAACGACAAAGAATTACAAATATTAATATGGAATAAATAACTACAATTGTCAGTAAAAATACATAAATACAATCAATTTTAATTCTCAAATATGGATACATTATACAAAAACTACGTTTAATATAGTTCATTAAAAATTCTTATTTGCGTAAGATTCTAAGCCAAGTTGCATAGTTTTTATGTCGTTAAGATTAACTGCTATATTCCCTGTTTTCCGTGACGTATTAAAAATATAATTTGAGGGGTCCCTACCTGTTGTGGTCAGTCCAGAAATAGTCGTTTTTATATAGAAACATAAGACACCCATTTTAAATATTCAGAGCCGGATGTGTCAGCATGCCCAATTCCTTAAATTTATCTATTGAAGGATCCCTTGGTCCCATCTTCATCTTCAAGATCATACGTATTGTGTCGTTTTATGTCTTATAAAAACCTGGCTCGTTATATTGTCTTGCAACCCCAAAATATTATTTCTACATATAGCACTTAATGGATGGTTGGGTTAGTTTGGGTTAAACGCAAAGTATAACTTCCAGACATCCATGATCTGCCCAGGTCGTCTAGGTTTTGATCTATATGTGTTTGGTATGAACCTTCATATTTTTACTAAGCTCTACCATTATCTGATGGAGTTTGACCTGTTCTGGTGTGTTTGAATTTCTTTGCTCAACCAAATGCTCATTACATCTCTACATTAAATCATTTACCATTTCCTCATGGTGGATAATATTTGTATCGTCAGCAAAGTGATTACATCCACAGTCCGGCTAAATCGAAGTTTGTGATTGGCTCTCTTTAGAGCCCGTTGCGTTCGACCATACAAATATCAGCCAATCCATTCTAAGGACAACAACTCACATGAGTCGATTAAGCGTGCTACAACCAACAGAGGAGTGGAACCAACCACTACACAATGGATAAAACCCATGCTAACCAGCCGTAAAGTCACCGTGACCGAGAAACAGCCGTCACAGTTAAAGTAATAAAGGGATGCCTCCAAGGAGGGGTCATATCGCCCATGCTTTGTTCTCTGATTGTTGACAATCTACTGGTAAGGCTGACTGGAACAGGCTTTGAAGTCCAATGTTACACAGATGACCTAGTTATAATAAAAAGAGGTAAGCATGACAACGTTCTCTCAGAACGTATTCAAAGTGCCCCCAACCTTGTCAGCACTGGTGTACACAGGAAAGACTAAATGATGTTCACCCAAGCAAAACCATAGTGATCCCATTCGCAAAAAAAAGGAAGCTGGCATCTTGGCATCGTTCTTTACCAGAAACTGACTTGGAACCCACTCCTGGAAAGAACTATCGAATAGTAAAACATGGGGACTAAAACCATTTATCATCTGGTGTTCCTATAACACTGTTCTAAAGCCTATCATAACCTACGCCTGCTCAGTGTGGTGAGTCAAATCAAAGGAAATAACAACACAGCGAGAGCCAAAAAGAGTACAAAGGCTTGCCTGTCTGGGTATAACAAGAACTATGAAAACGTGCCCCGCACCAGCTCTGGAAACCCTACTTGACCTCATTCCGCTGCACATGCATAGAAAAGGAGCTTAGATCAGTGCGCATAGAGTCACTAAGACGCAAAAACTGAAGGGCATCCAGGATGACCAAACCAACCGATACAATGGAAACAAAACTCCATTTTGATTGCTTCTTTGAAGTGGCAATTGAAGACCGCAACACCCCAGGGGAAAGACTAAACAACTAGAGAGGGGATCACTTGTCTGGTACACAGATGGATAAACTAAATGCTATCAATATAGCCATCTCTGAATGTGTCAAAAAAGGTCTAAGAGGTGCAAAGATCTATATCCTATCAGATAGTCAAGTAGCCTTAAAAGCGCAAAGCATCTGTCAGAATCAACTCCCGGCTAGTGTGGGATTGTCGGATGGCTGCAAATCAACGGGCAAACAGAAGCAGACTCACCCTAATGTGAGTACCAGGGCACGAGAGTTTGGAAGGCAAGGAAGCCGCTGACCAGCTCGCACGGAATGGTGCACAGACTACCTTTTGCGGGCCTGTACCATTCTGTGGCCTCACTAGAGAGCACGTAATGAATAAACTCAGAAATCGGGAAAAATGCGGAAAAGACACATTTGGTCAATGCACCGTGGCGGAGGCAGGCCAAAAGACTCATTCTCCCTCGCCTAACTAAGCAAAAAAATTGAGCGAGTCTGCTAGTACTCGAGACACTGATGTGTAAATATAATATGTCCTATATCGACATCATGGACATGAAAATCTAATACCGTCCTAGCGGCTAGCTTCTTAGAAGCGCCACTTGAGTCGTTGCAATCGCTGCCGTCCTGAATTAGCTTGCTCCTGAATGCGCTTGTGTTATGATGCCACATCTGTTTACTCATTTTCGTCCCCACATTTCCATCCTATTTGCCGACATTTACCCTCATACCGCCGCGTAAGATGTTCACACATCAAAAAGGTTCTCAAGCTACAAAAAAAAATAGATAAAACTGGTCGTGGCCTTCTCGATGGAGATCGCCCCTGGAGGTACCACCTCAAGAAAATGGGGAAAGCCACTGATGAACAATGCAGATTCTGCCAAACTATGGCTGAAGCGTCAGAGCACCTACTCTGCGAATGTGAGGCACTGACTCGCCAAAGGTTGAGTCATCTGGAAAATGCTCTTGTGGCACCTGGAGATCTACAAAAGCTCAACCCTCGAAATATTCTGAGGTTCTCGAAAGAGATAAGAATTTTCGTGTAACATAGAAGGGTATACACAAAAGATCAATTGCGGTCGACGTGTTGAAGGGCAAATCTTGCCCAGCGACCTCTTTACCATACCATATCTTACCATCCATTCTAATGGAAGCTCCAACAATAATTCTTATCAATAAAAGTATAAGCTGATGCGCTGTTTATAATGACCCTCCCTTAAGATAAACATGTTGAGAATGACTCACAATCTTTTCGGAATAAAATACATTTAAAATTCGAGTGTATAAGCATATGTATTTCCAAAACATTTTAGAAGAGGTAAGTATAGGAGTTCCGAGTCTATCGTTTTTGCATCATCAGGTCTTCCGCAAATCTGAGCTTTAGAAGCATATGTTTCCGGTAAATTTTTAACGATCAATTTATACCATACATTTTTTAATATCATCAGAATATATTAGGAATAAGAAGCTATTGGAAGATCCATATTGACCCTCCCATAAGATAGCTCTATTGAGAATCAGTAAGAATCTTTTTAGAGCAAAATAAATTTAGAAATCGAGTGTATAAGCATATTTTCAAAGTTGGTATAAGACTAACGGGTCTATTGTTTACCAAAATAGTTGGATCACGACTATTCGTTCATATAATTTAAGAGAAAATTGGTGACATATTTCGTCCTTACGACAACTCTAAGTTTTGGAAACATATGTTTCGGGCAAATTTTTTACGACCAAGTTACAGCATATATTTTTTACTATCGCTAGAATATATCTATAATTTTCACGAATAGTTCGATCCAGACTTTTAAATATCGGTTGGTATGGTTAATGCTTGCTTAAAGCTATTTGGTCATATAACTTGAGTGAAATTGGGTAACATGTTTAATTCTTACGAGTATCATCTGCTTAACCGTGGACTAATATGTTTCGTGCAAATTTTTAACGACTAATTAATAGCCGAGAATAACAACCGCAGAGAAGCGACAACATAAATCCCGCCCAAAAATTTGGAGTGGGAGGTAAACCGGCCAACTGTCATCTCCACGTGCTTGTCAGTTTAGTTTAGTCCGAGATTTGTTTAGTACAGTCGTCGACGACAAAATTTTTGCGTGAACGCCAGTTTCCTTTGGTTTATTCTTGACTTCTTAAGCGAGGGTAAAGTAAAGTCAGAAAAAATGAAACGCTAATCAAATTGAAACGCCTTTCAAAGTGAAACGCACCTTTAATTAAGCATGTTCCAGTATAGCTAGAGGGCTGAAATTTTTAGGACATGTAGCCGGGGTAAAATTACGATCCTGGATGAAAACTGGACAAAGTACACCCCCACCCCCCCGTTCGGCCAGGAGAGGGAGGAGAAGAGAAAAAACTAAAATAATTCATTTCGGTACAACGGGAAGAGCTATGGGGTCGAAATTTTTAGGGTAGGTGCGCCTAATGGGGGGGGGGGCTACCTTTGACCATATGGGGGAGGGGCTGTAATTTAAGGGGGGATTTTGGGGAAAAAACATTTTTTTACCGATCTCTGCAACGGAGCCTCGGATAGAAAATATGACGAGTGATGACCCCGTCTCACGGGGTCATCTGTGGGGGTGGGAATTATACCACCACCTCCCCGGATATTAAAATGGATTATAACGTATCGAAATCGGTTCAAATTGCTAAAATAAGTTGAGACTAAGTGAAACGAACCGAAAGTTGATTCGACGACTAATCCAAACTAACCAAATCTATTGAAATTGATTATAACTTATCGAAACCGGTTCAAATGATTAAAATAAGTTGAGACTAAGTGAAGGTAACCGAAAGTTGAATCGACGACTAACCTAAACTACCAAAATCTATTAAAATAGATTTTAACGTATCGGAAGTGTTTCAAATGACTAAAATAAGTTGAGAACAAGTGAAACTAACCGAAAGTTGATTGAACTACTAACCCAAACTAACCAAATCTATCAAAATTGATTATAACGGATCGGAACCCGTTCAAATGACTAAAATAAGTTGGACGACTAACCCAAACTAACTAAATCTACTAAAATTGATTATAACGTATCGGAACCGGTCCGGTTGTAAAAAGTCAATCAGTAACACGTAGTATTAACATATTGTCAAAAGAAACAAATAATTATGTATATACGAATATGTCATGATGGATATATCGTTGTAATGTTATTGTAATATGTCAAAATGTATGTTAAAATATTGTAAATTCATTCCTTATTAAAATACGAATATGTACGATTGTGTCAATCAAACGTTTTAAGAAAATGTCAAATGTAACAGATGAATATAATCGTCAATATTTTCCTTCAAATAACAGATATTGAAAAAATTGTTTAACAAAAAATTTGTGTTTTTCCATGCTCTATCGTTTGGAAACAAAATGACATGTACGACTGTCACATTTGACAGTTGCAGCTGTCAAATTTGTTTATATTAATCTGACATATGTCAAAATACATTGTTAGCATTTTGACATATTTAAGTATTATATTTTGACATATATTTTTAATCATTAGAAAATGTAGCTAATTTTATGTTATATATTATGGGTTAATATGACAGTGACTACTTTAATATCTTCATTTGAAATATGCCATTTTTTTTAAATAATATGTAAATTGTTCATTAAATATATATTATTATGGCGATCTTCTTAAATTAACCCATTGTTTTATGCTAACTGTTTGTGTAAATGTGAATATGCTTAACCAATATTTCTCTGTCTTATCAATTGTATAGTTTTACGCTATATTTTATATGATAACAACCATATTTGAACTTGACACATGAAAACAATGAAAAACTGTTATAAATGACCACGATATATGTTTCAGACATATTTCCAATTATCTATAGAACAATGATAGATGGAATAAATTGGTTTATGCAGAAAAAAATGTTTTGAATTTCTCTACAATATATCTTCAATACTTTTTCTCGATAGGCCCTTTAATAACAAAGTTATTCAAATAAATCGTAAATGAATCAAACTTTTTCGGTTTCCTATTGTATTTCATTAATTTTTTCTCACTTAATTATAAACTAAACAGAAAAAATATACGACATTCTTTGTATAGCTTTTATTACTCTATCAATTACCGATTTTTAATTTAAAAGAATTCGAACCTTTTTCAAAAATGTTATGAGAGAGCGGCGTAGACGCATGTCTGCATCCGTTACGTCAAAGATGTTTGAGCCCAACGAAGGTATAGTATTTTTAAGTGAAACATATCAATATGGTGATCATCCACCTTCTTTACTTGTTTTAGTTTCGGACCCTATTGCATTGCATTCTTAAATGATTAAAAATATATGTCATGATATACTTAAATATATCAAAATATTAACAATGTATTTTGACATATGTCAGATTAATATAAACGAATTTGACAGCTGTAACTATCAAATGTGATAGCTGCACGTGCCATATTTTATTTCCAAACGATAGAGCATCGAAAAATACAAATCTTTTGTTAAACAATTTTTTCGATATCTGTTATATTAAGGGAAATATTGACGAATATATTCATCTGTCACATTTAACATTTTCTTAATACGTTTGATTGACAGAATCGTATATAGTCGTCTTTTAATAAGGAATGAATTTACAATATTTCAACATACATTTTGACATATTACAATGGCATTACAACGATATATCCATCATGAAATATTCGTATATACATCATTATTTGTTTCTTTTGACATATGTTAATAGAACGTGTAACTGATTGACTTTTTACATCTGGACCGGTTCCGATACGTCATAATCAATTTTAATAGATTTGGTTAGTTTGGGTTAGTCGTCCCATCAACTTGCGGTTAGTTTCACTTAGTCTCAACTTAATTTAGTCATTTGAACCGGTTCCGATACGTTATAATCAATTTCGATAGATTTGGTTAGTTTGGGCAAAGAAAATTCTACTACGAAATATTCTTTGGTTTGGGTTAGTAGCCCAATCAACTTTCGATCATTGAGTATTTCTTCGCCCTCCTCTTCTGAATGACTGTGTTTGGCACATTCCAAAATTTACTTGAATCCCTCAGAAATTTTCGTCGCTTGAACTTCATTAGTACCTCCTTCTTGGTCAAAAGATTTCTCCCAAAACTCATCATTGTTTATTTACAATTTCTAGCAATTCTGCATCTGTTACCGGTCTGTTCTCCCCTGTATCACTCATTTGTATCTGTAAGAAATAACAGACCTTAGAATCAATTGCAATATATATTTTCGTGAAAGGAACTAACATAAACTTGACTGATATTTACCAAAATATGTTGTAAAAAGTGGCCCTATAAATACTACTGGATCCAAAGGATCTAAAGTCTCGCAAAAAAATTTAAAAATAGCATGGATATGTTTACGGTCGTCACTGTTTCAATTCTTGAAAACAAGTAAATGCTCGGATCCAAGGAACCCCGTTAGTAGCAGTACTTACGGGTTAAACTGAATATCCCAAATAAATATGTGTAGTGTTCTGTGAAAATGCTAAATAACTGCTGGACCGTCCTCTTTATATTGAAATACAAGATATGTCATGGGCTTAATCCTTGAAAGTTCTATATACGAAAATTTCCAAAATGCAAAGATGAGATGGTTAGATGTTCATTGGCCCCCTTCAATCATAAGTGTCGAATAAAATGTTATCAAGGGTAGCGTCCCCGCCCTAGTAATACCATTCGACTTATATTATGTTAAAAAGTTTGTCAAAGCAGCATCTGACCAAATGAAGTTCTGATGAAAATATTTTAAAAATAGAGAACATTATTTCAAGACCTCTTTATTTTTCCAGTTCGACATTTACCGTCCGGATTTGATAATAACACGTTTTCCGTAAAACAGTTTGCTGCTGGCAAGCTGAATCATTATGGATACAAAATTGCTCCGGATGCACTTGGAATTTCGTGAAAATCGTTCGAATAATTTGAATTATTCATTAGTTTAATTTCGATACCGAAACACTAGACGAAATGTTACTTTGTAATTTAAATAAAGGGTTTCTGAACAGATACACAGCTCATGGGATTTATTTGATAATTGGTATCTGTTTGGTTTTTGTTTATTTCTTAATATAGAACGCAGTAGTATCTGCAATTTATATGGCCACCAATGCATATATTAGCAATTTTTTTTTTTAATTTCCGATATTACTGCATCATAAAGTACTAGAAATGTTCGGTCTTTTGCAAATTTGTGCTCTTTTTTACTATGGTAGTAGCACACACACTAAAGGGAGATCCTATGGCACTCGGCGAGCGGTGTGTGCGAAGATGTTGATTGATTGACACTGTGCTTGAATAGTTGTAGGTTTTTTATTAGGGGGAGGCAGATGTACTGGGAGTGAGTTCCACAGTACCTAATGCAATGCGCCAGACAAAGGATTCCTTGTAAAGCGTCGTTCTAGGTGCCTCCAGTTGTACAACGAACGGGTGCGCTCTTGCCGTCTGTCGTGACCGTCTGGCAGGCGTCTCTGGGGGCGGGACAAAGCAGGCCAAATCACGGGAACATCTGCATTGAAAAGATCTGTAAAACAGGGATATCTCGGCCACGTGTCTGCGGTGTTCCAGACTATCCAGATCCCGGGTCAACTCCGGGTTGCCGACGAGACGCACAGCTCTCTTCCGAATGGAATCCAGCAGCTTTAGGGTAAGCTGAGGTGCGGCACCCCAGATGTCTGAGCAATATTCTAAGCACAGCCTTATTTGCGCTTTGCAGAGCAAGAGCACACCAAGCTTCTGCGAGGCTGATTTTGCGATGTTAGCAACGTGGTCACGCCAGAACATATTGCTGTTGACCGAGACACCCAATAGTCCGATTGACCAGGATGAAGGAATGGTCCTGCCATAATTATATCAGGGCCCGTCATGCCGTATTGGCTCTCTTGGTACGATTACCAAGATAGCCAATACGGCATGCTTGGATTTCTGCTGCATTGAACTGGACCAAATTTCTGTCACCCCAGGTTCGAACTTTCTCCAGATCTTGAATAATTGTTGTAATGTGCTTTTGTCTACGGTGATGTCTCAGTCCCTGGTAAAGGTTTTTCTGATCTAAATTTGGAGACAAGGATACTGTCATCTGCAAAACCGTAAACATGATTATTAGTTTAGGTCAGCAGGTCATTAATATAGATGAGGAGCAGAGTTGGTGAAAGTATTGCGCCCTGAGGCACTCCCGCATTAATGGTGAATGTGTCTGAGCAGCGTCCATCAACTGCAACGTGCAGAGGTCGGTTTTTAAGGAAACTGCCAAGCCAGCTGCAGAGAGACGCTGGCAATCTGAAGGACGGCAGTTTGTTGAGCAATCCGTCATGCGAAACTGTCAAATTCCTTCGAAATATCCGAAACAATCGCTCGAGATTCTCCGTATTTCTCCATGGCCCTACTCCATATATGAGTGACATATGCCAATATATCTCCTGTCGATCTCTGTTTGCGGAAGCCGTATTGGTTATCACTAATTATTCTGTTGGTGTCGAAGTACTTAATTAGTTGCTGATTGACTACATGCTCCATGACTTTAGGGATTATCGGAAGCCAGGCAATTGGGCAATAGTTTGAGGGCGTGGTTTTCTTGCCGTTTTTAGAACAGATTGCACTCGAGCGACCTTCTAAGGAGATGGTTAAATATCTTTTCGGTAAGATAGACAAAAGTCTGGAAAAAAATGGGTGTTCGTTCGTTGGCGCAGTTCTTAACAGGTGTCCCTGATGGTTTTTGCGTATATTTGAGGATTTTACGAATGCCATAGTGGTGAAACTTAACTTCTGTCATGGTAGTGTTGATATTGGATATGTTGTGGAGAGCCTTGCCACGGGGGACGTGGCAAGGCTCAGATGAAAACTATCAACGATAGACAGTCGTTGATAGTTTTCATCTGATTTTCACAGCTTTTTCTATGTCTATTTGAAAGTATTTTTGACCATCCTTTATTTTTCATCTTGGCGGCATGCCCAAAATAATTTAATTTCGATCGAGCTGAAGTATACCTGAAACCTCTTGATCATTGCAGATTGATTAAGTCCCACCCAGCATTGTTCTTTGCGGCTATGTATCTTAAAAGCGTATTGACTGTAGACTGGCCCTTTGAATACCTTAATTTACCGCGAAATATGTCTAAATCAGTCCTACTCTTCGATGAATTT
>JAEQML010060726.1:0-26778 GCA_016904865.1 Pissodes strobi | reverse complement strand
CCGAAAACTAATAGAAAATGGGTATATATGAGAGAAAATCGTATGAAATGTTCAGAAGAGACTAGAAGTGAAGGAAGGAATTATTCGTTAAATTTATATTATGAAAGAATTACAACTTTTTAATAAATATTTTCTTCGAGAAGAAAGCGAATATAAATTGGGTATGAAAGAGACAGCCATTTAGAAGAGACTAGGAGTGAAAAAGAGAGCTCTTATTACACTTATATTATGAATAATTTAATGTTTATTAATAAAGATCTTCTTCAAGAAAAAAACTAATAGCCAAAGGGTACAGATGAGAGAAAAACACGAAATATTTAGAAGAGACTAGAAGTGAAAGAAGAAAGCTCTTATTAAATTTATATTATGAAGGAGTTTTTGTTCAAGAAGAAAGCTGATAGAATTTGGGTATGAAAGAGATAAACAAATATTTAGGAGAAACTAGCAACAAGGAGTGAAAAGGGAGCTATTAAAATTGCATTATGAAGCAAATAATGCTTCTTAATAAATATCTTCTTCAAGAAGAAAGCTAATAGAATATTGGTATAGATGCGAGAAAAACGAAATATTTAGGAGACTAGAAGTGAAAGGAGAAGGCTCTTATTAAATTTATATTACAAAAGAATTAGATATTTTTAATAAACATCTTCAAGAAGCAAGATGATTAAATTTGAGAATGAAAGAAATACAACAAATATTTAGAAAATACTAGAAGTGAAAAGGAGAGTTTTTATTACATTTACATCATGAATGAGTTAATGCTTCTTAATAAAAATCTTCTTGAAGAAGAAAACTAATAGAAAATGAGTATAGATTAGAGAAAACACACGAGATATTTAGAAAAAACTAGAAGTGAAAGAAGAAAGCTCCTCTTAAATTTATGCTACGAAAGAGTTAGAATTTTTAATAAACATCTTCTTCAAGCTGAAGACTAATAGAAAATATATATAGTTGAGAGAAAAAAACACGAAATATTTAGAAGACTAGAAGTGAAAGAAGAGAGCTCTTATTAAACTTACACTGACTTAATACTTCTTAATAAACATCCTTTTCAAGAAGAAAAGTAAAAGAAAACGAGTATAGATTAGAGAAAAATACTCAAAGTATTTAGAACAGACTGGAAGTGAAAGAATACGCTAATATTATATTTATATTACGTAAGTTAGAAGTTTTTAATAAACATTTTCTCCAAGAAGAAAGCTAATAGAAATTGGGTATGAGAGAGACAAATATTTGGAAAAGACTAGTAGTGAAAAAAGAGAGCTCCTATTACACTTATATTATGAATGCGTCAATATGAATTAACGCTTCTTAATAAACATATTATTCAAAAAGAAAACTAATATAAAATTGGTATAGATAAGAGAAATCCATAGGAAATATTTAGAAGTTATTAGAAGTAAAAGAAGAAAGCTCATATTAAATTTATATTACGAGAGAGTTAAAACTTTTTAATAAACATCTTCTTCTTTTTAGTATTGATAAGAAACTAACTATTAGGTGGTGTAAAATTTATTTCGCCCATTGTTCGGGTTCATGAGAAAAGCGTGAAAATCTGAAGTTTACCGAGCTATATTTACTGTATTCACTAAATTTAATCTCTATGCACTATAAACAATTTTTTTTTCTAACAATAACAATAAACAAAGTTGTTATTCTTATATTGTACCAGTTTCTGGCTGAGATTCTGTACAGGACCGGACTATTTATCTTTCTCTGATCGGTAATACAGCCTCAGTTTATGCCCTTGCAATAAATATGACAACCAAATTTAAATATCCACTTAAGTGCTGTGCTCATAAAGTGCATGGGTATTGGGGCTGCGTCGCATGTCTTGGTCTTTTTCATCCGAGTTGCTTGGAGTGGGACCATAGGACACATCTTAAAACTAGCAACAATAGAATGTACTGCTCCAGCAGCTGCAGGGAAGCGGGCACTGCTGAAGACTTACGGTTGCAAGAAGCCTTAAGCGAACTTGAACGCATGCAACAAATAAACCATTAAATTAATGGAAGAATCAGTATAAGTAAAGAACATTTTGAAATCGCTTTGGCTGAGAAAGATGACAAAATAAATAAGCTCGAGGATGAAAATGAGGGATTAAGGAAGGAAATGGATATCATGAAACAGCAATACCTTAAACAACGCCGCAGAACTGAGGAGTTTGAAGCAGACATATTGGAGCAAGAGATGGGAATGGTAGAGACGCTAAATAGAAAAGTGGCTACTATAGCTAATTTAAAAAGAGAATTACAGGATAGTCGTAATCAGAAGATGGACTTAGAAAATGATTTTAGAGAACAAATGGAACGAGCTAATAATTTGCAAAGGCATATATATGAGCACATGATAAAATGGACAAACAATCACAAACATGCACTAATAACTCCCCAAATAATGATAAGTTAGCAGAGTTAAATCGAGAGCTCAACGAAAAATTAGAAGAACTTGAAAAGATGCGTGGAAACCTGATGACAAGCCTAGAGACATTAAATTCAGAGAACGAATATTATGTCCAAGAAATATCCAACCAAAAAAAAATTATTGTCGATTTCGCCTCAGAAAGTACTATTCCCAAAGGTGGTGAAAGTATCAAGCAAATCAATAATCAACAAGTTAATATCAAAGACAAAACTAAAGCTACTCGTAAAATATTGTTCCTGGGTAATGAGAGGGGAAATACTACACTACGCTACATTATCTTCTTGGGTGATCAGAAGATCCGGTCTATTCTGTTACGGGATTTTTGTCTCCGGACGCTCCATTGGAGGAATCTGCTGAAAGGATATTTAATAAGACTATAAACTTTTCACATCAGGACAATGTTGTGGTCTGCCTGGACATTTGTAATATTAATGTAAATGCGTGGGTTTGGCGTAAAATATTCTCAGTAGGTAAATATTCTAATCTAATATTGTGTTTTAAATATAGGTATAAGAGTGATTCTCTTTATGGTAAAGTATATAGATTGCTTAATGACTATATGCGTAAAAATCAGAATGTCTCAATTCGAACGATAGATAATAATAAAAAGGGTAACAGGTGCAGGCACAATGGGTATACCCTCGCCAAAGTACTGCTGAATTACATAAATAAACATTTCTCTCCTCCTAATTTGCTGTCTATACCCATAACTGACATGGTACCTATTGAGTCTGTAAAGGTAGATAAGGATGGCCAGAGTACTTTGGGGGTGAGTTCTGTAGATGGAGACGAAATATATATATCTAGTGAATATGATTTGGTGAATGTAAGTGACATATCTGCAGATAATGATATGAATATAAAGAATCAATTACCGAGCTCAAATTTTCAATTGGAAGATTGCCAAACAAAAATAACGTAAATTATTTAAATATTTACTATCAGAATTACAGAGGTGTCAAAACTAAGCTTGAAATGTTAAACCTCAATATGTTAAATAACGACTATGATATAATCGCTATGATTGAGACATGGTTAAAACAATTCTGAATTTAATGACGCCAACAGAATTATAGTTAGAAGGGATAGGAATCCCGTGCTCACAGGAAAGAAACAGGGGGGGTGGAATATTGTGTGCAATAAAAAGTGATCTCTTTGTTAAAGAAATTGATATTTTTCCTAGTGATCTCGAGGCTATCTGTGTTAAGGTTCAGTTATCTAAAGACAAATGTTTGTTTGTAATAGTTGTTTATTTTGTGCCTGGTAGTTGTTCAGGTATGTATCGTAGATTGTACAATTGTGTCGAAAGTAATTTTTTAGAACATGGCTGTGTTATTTTAGGAGATTTTAACTTACGTGACCTTGCTTCTGGGGTGGTTAATGAGCATACATGTGATTTTAATAGTTTTATGGCTTTTGCAAATTTGGTAAAAGTGAATAATATATGCAACGCAAATAATGTATTGTAGGACTAAGTAAGTGTTACCCACCATGTGCAGAACTGTAGGGTGGTCACTGGCGATGATCCTTTACTGCCTGTAGACCAGCATCATCCAGCACTGAACATAATTATTGAGAGGGAGAAGGAGTGGATGGAATGTGAACAAATCCAAACCACGAAGTTTAATTTTAAGAAAGCCAATTACCATCTAATGTACAATATGTTTCAGAAGGTTGCTTGGGATGATTTGTATGAATGTGAAAATGTTAATGATGCATTGACAATTTTCTATGAGAAAATAAATGAAATATTCTTTGAGTGTGTTCCCCTGGCTACTCAAGTCGGTAAGTTATTCCCTGTTTGGTATGATCGGGAAATAATAAAATTGATTAAAACTAAAGAAACATATTTTCGAAAATACGAAAGACATAACTCGATATATTGGTACAATAAATTTAAAATAACAAGAACATGAGTTGAAAATAAAATAAAATATGCATACAATAACTACATAAATAGAGTCAGTAATAGTTTGTTACAGAATCCTAAGTACTTTTGGAATTATGTAAAGTCGCGAAAAAGGGATGCAAGAATTCCATCGGATGTCTGTTATAATAATGTGCAATACACAGGACGAGAAAATATCGCTAATGGATTTGTACAGTACTTCAGTTCGGTGTTTTCAGATGCAGAAACTCTTAATTATCAGAACGTGGGAGTGAGAGATTATATTTGCACATTATCATTTAAGGAGGAAGAACTTAGAACGGCGGCAAAAAAGTTGAAAGGTAACAGGGCTATAGGACCGGATGGGCTCCCTGACTACATTCTGAAGGATTGTATTGATTGCCTGAAAACGCCGTTGGTATTTTTGTTTAATTTGGGTTACATGACTGAAACTTACCCTGAGGAATGGAAAACAAGTAAAGTAATTCCAGTCTTCAAGAATGGACTAAGACAAGAAGTAAAGAATTATCGGCCAATTACAATACCCTATGCAGTGTCAAAGTTATTTGAGATAATGTTATTTGATAGAATATATGATAGTGTCAGGTATAGTATTGTTGAATGTCAGCATGGTTTCCTCCCAAAAAAGTCAACAGTTTCTAATCTAATAAGTTTTTGCCAATATATCCATGATGCTCTAAATGATAAAGGACAGGTTGATGTGATTTACACTGATATGGAAAAGGCTTTTGATAAAGTTAAATTCACTTATAAAGCAAAATATATCCCCCAAAATCACAAACTTAGTTAGATCATACTTGGGTGGTAGGAAACAGTACGTAGAAATCATGGGGGCCAAATCGAAAATATATATCAGTGGATCGGGTGTTCCACAGGGGTCAAACTTAGGGCCTTTATTTTTTATTATAGCAATAAATGGCATTTGCCTTGGCATAGAGAATTCTAAGGCGTTATTGTTAGCCGATGATCTTAAAATATTTTTAAAAGTTGCTGGTGATTATGAATGTGAGTGCCTGCAGAGAGATTTGGATAGTACTGTTGATTGGTGTACGTCAAACGGTTTTAATTTTAATGTGAGTAAATGTGCGAAAATATCATTTACACTCAAAAAGAAGCCTATCATGTTTGGATATGAAATAAATAATGCTAATATCGAAAATAGCATAATGCAGAGAGATCTTGGCGTGTTGTTGGATGAAAGAATGCAATTCACAGAACACATTGTGGGAAAATAAATGACGCACACAGGACAAGGGGATTCATCGTCAGAACGGCCAAAGGTTTTGACGTAAAGGTTTTGCTCAGGTTGTTTGACATCTTAGTGCTGCCCAAACTGGAGTATGCAAGTATTATATGGTCACCTCAATATGAAGTCTGGAGTAAGTCACTCGAAAGGGTTCAAAGAAAATTCCTAAAGATTATGTTTCTTAAAAGATATGGGTATTATCCTCCTCAAGGATATGACCACGGCACGTTACTGAACCTGTTCGATTGGCTTTCCCTAGAGAAGAGACGAAAAAATATAAATTTGATTTATATGTTTAAAATTCTAAAAAAACCAAGTGGAGTGTCCGGACTTCCTTGCAAATTTGCCATTAATGTGGGTAGCACTAGAGGTATTTGGGTAGTTCACGTATTATGAAAAGAATAATGGAGCGGCAGTAAACTGGTATTACAGTTGGTTGACGGATGTGCGTAATTGTAGTAGCAAACTTTGTAGGTTAATTTATTATACGCACTCGAGTCATTAAATCAGCTTCATCTTAAGGAAATGCAGAAGCAGTTGACGACTACTAGGTACCTCTCGCATTACTCCATTTCAAGATTTTTTTTCTATTTTTAAATCATGACATGTCATCTACTGCACTAAAGTTTCTGTAAATTTATAAATTGATTTTTTTGATTCATATCTAGCGAGTATTGTAAATGTAAAAACTCATTTATATTCGAATTTATTGTAATTAGAATGTGCCTACTACTAAGCATCCATGTAAAACATTTTGTATTGTAATTATTAGATATTAAATGAACTACGACTAAATTATTGAACGTTAAAGTCAGGATCATTGTAGTGGAAACTTTGTTATAACAGATTGATATTTCACCCAGCTATTGACAATTTTGCTGTTCAAATTATGACGATCCAGTGCAACTATTCAATTTTTATGGGTATTATTCCAAAATACGTTTTGCAATGGAAATATCAAAATTAGGTATAAGAAAATTAGGAAACGTTGCTAATTTCACTGCCCTTATGAATATCTCACTCAATAGCAATTCTATTAATCAAAAATCTGTATATATTTTCGTGAATTTCTGCTGGTGTTAATATTTTTCTTTGTGAGGTCTTTGATATTAGGAGCTCTTGTTTTATGTACTGATTTAAAATATTTTTTGAGAAAAAAAACACAAATGGATTATACTTGTTTTCTCGATTTTAACAGTTTAATAATAAGTCTATAGTAAATAAAATCAAATATAAATAGTAAGGCATGTCTATTTCCTTACCTGGTAGCCTGGTGTTCATAAATTAATACAACAGGCATGTTTAATGTTAGGGCTGAAATGACTCAACACTGAACAAACCAAACGATAAGATTAAAGCAAGACAGCCAATGCATTAGATGAACTAATTAATGCATAATATAAGCCGAAATCGACGAAACCATATACAGGATCCAATACATGTTTTAAATTAAATATTATTTAGCCACTGAAGCGAAATTATAATATGTTGTATATAGGCAAGATTTTAAATTTCTAGATATATTTAGAAAACAAATTTTGCCATTTTTTTCCCACAAAATAACTTCTATATTAGAAATATAATAACCATGTCAACGTCAAAGCATATTTAATTTCGGATCATTCTGTATTTGTAATTTTAATATATTATTTTACAGCAACACTAAAATATGTATAAAATTTCCGCTGTTCACGAATGATAATTCTGACTATTCTGTAAATTAATATCAGCCATAGTTATTTTGTAAATAAATAAATCATAATAAATATATATAAAATTAATAAACTGTGTGTATTTTAATTTACTGCGAAAACAGCGAGCGGGGATTGTTTTTTTGACCAGTGTGTCGAAATTATTAAAATTGTATGCGTGCGTTCGGGAGAAATGATGTAAATCAATAACAAATTGCAAAAGAAATTAAATATTAAGGAAACAAAATAGAGAATTGGTTTTACTAAGTTGAAGTGTCGCTGAAGTCCATGTTGGTGTTATGAATGTTTAAATTAAATTAGATGAATGTTTGCTTTCCGACAATTATTATTATCGATGTTAATTTTTAGTTTGTAAAATTTCGCTTGTTCAGTTCACTACTGATATTGATACTCTACTGCTCTATTTAGAGACTATTTCCACGCTTATTTCAAAAAAAATTATATTGTCTAGAGGCTTAATAATCGGATACAATGTAAATTCATTAAGTATTTGACCAACCATTTTTATTAAAGCTTCTTTTTTTTATCATCTCTTCCCTTTTGACGTAGCTCGATCCTAACTGAGCTACATGACCTGCACGCCAATCAAGGGAATATTTATTTTGAATACAAATATTAACGCTTGCGGGTGGAGGTCCCAGGATATGGAGGTCGGTGAACTCCCCTACTTACACTCCTGATACTGATACTATTATACTGCTCTATTATTTTTAGAGATTATTTCCGCGGTTATTTCTAAAAAATATATATTATCTAGAGGCTTAACGAAACACGTATAAAATAATTTCAACGTTCAAATATTGACCATTCCTTGTTCTGCGCGAATTATTATGGCCCGCATAGCTGTTTCGTAAATAAATGGATTATAATAAAATCATGCGATATTAATAAAACGTGTTTGTTCAATTTCTGGCTGAAATATGAAGCGGAGATTGCTCAATTATTTAATGTTTGCTTTGTTTATTAAAATTTTACCTGATACGTATTCGCTTCGTCAGCAAAGTTCATCGGGAATAAAATAAATATTTTATTGAGCCACTGCGAACAATCCATATATCTATATTATTTCAAGCAAATAATTCAAAATATAATATTTACCATGTATTGTATAATACTTTTGATTTATTATTATTATTATTACACGACCTGCAGGTAAGTTGGTACGTTCATATATTTTTTTTGCATAATAAACAAGTTTAACAGTAAAAAACGGATAACAACTACGAAATCACAAACAGGAACGCCATCTTTGCATAGAGAAACGAACAACTAAGATGTTGGTACACATATTTATCTTACGTCATACTTTTAAATAATACAACTTCACAGTGCTCTCAACAGAAAGCGCTATAGCGCTTAACCCAAAGAAAGAATTATGCTTAGACAAGAAAAGAAGTGGACAGAGGTAACACAATGTGTACATTATACATTATTATTAAAACAAGAAATATGAAAATAAACTACATGGTCAGCAGACAATAATTACCTGCGAAATGAAATTCCAGGCTCCTTCTTCTCAATTCGATTCTTGCAACCATATGCCGACCAACTTACCATTATAAATCTTAGTTTTTATCGCTCTTCGTTCAAAAACTGACAAAATAACTGCAAAATAGCACCGCCACAACAATAGATGTGTTTGCCACATAAATAATGGCCGCTGGCGCTCTGAAAAGGCTTCAATTTAAGTGCATTGGCTTAATGTCATGCACGGTATCCTTACTCTTAAATCTTACCTAATCTAAGGGATTGTGTATAATACAGCGTTGCCAGAGTTCGTACAACTGTTCAGATATGGTACAATCTGAAACAATCTGTACATTTTTGAAAAATCTGGTATATTTTACTTCAAGAAAATTTAAACAACGGTGTGACCCGGCATTTTAAAAATAGTCGTAGAAAAAGTATAGTACACTACTTGAATGGTAATTTGCTTATTACAAACTCGTACGATTACAGTCCTAGTGCAGTAACCTGTCTAGTTTCTAATAAACAAGAATTGAAGAAACTTCCATAAATAGTTTTCAAAATGGGTTTTTGTTACAATCGAATTGAACTAAAATCTATCAAGATTCCAAATAAAAGTAAAATAAGCCGTCCACGACGAATCACTCTTAGCTCAGATGTCTAATCGACTAGACATAATATTAGTAGAGATGACCAGAAGTTCCTAAAATCCCTGGGTCTAATATTGGGACTACTATGTTGTCTTCAAGTGAAAAAATTGAAGTTTTCGACAAACCTGTTCTTGACAACTGCATGGTAAGTTTCAAGAGCATGCTTACAAACCATATGGATCTCCGCCATTTAGAAATTCCGATGAAATTCGCATACCCGTACACTTTCAAGACCTAATTTTGGATATATCAGAACGTTATATTTACATTGAAGGTACATTTACACCAAATGCCACAAGACGTTGTTACTTGTCTAATAAAGTCCTCGCTTTTCTGTTCGATGAAATTCGCTATGAAATGGGTGGAGAACTAGTGACTGTGGTTCGCAAGCCAGGAGTAACAACAACATTAAAAACAATGGCATCCTTTGGATCCACAGAATTGGAAACGTTGTATTCTTGCGGCTGGGGGCTATCGGCCAAAGAACAATTCATTTTAGATCCCACTAACCATGTTTTTTTTCTGGAATATACTATTTCATACACAGACTTGACCTTTCGCTCTACATGCAGCGCTTTTACATGAGTTTAATGGCATATTTCCTTGGTTTGCTACATTGAAAATTTTTTCTATTATTTCAAGAAGATAGATTCGATTTTTAAAATTTACATAAATTAATTTTATATATTGTATATACCTTTTTGGTGCATACATGCATATATATAGGACAATACATTTGTATAAAAACAATTAATTTTAAAAACATATACTAAACGATCTCCGAAACTCCTGAAATGTATTAAAAATTTAGAAAATTTTACGTAGTTTTCGAAAATTTATACAAAAAATTGAAATGATAACGCGTTTCTTCGAAATCTTCAATTTTTTGAATTGGTGCATATTTTAGCGATCGACGAAATCGAAAAATCTACTTTACTCCACCTCAAAAAATATTAAACGCTCTCTAAAACTCCGGAAATTTATCAAAAAATATAAAAAAATGTACGTCGATTTCGAAAATTCATACCACTTTTTCGTAGTTGTGGTCTAGATCATTAGATGGCGACGTCCAGAACATGTGCCCATTGGCTATGTTTGCAAATATAAAAGTTTTATTCTATTGCGTTTTTGTAGCCGATGAGGATAGATGGCACTGCAGTTTTTGGCATTATTCGTTTTTTTGGATGGGGGCCGAATTAAACCGACTCATTTTTCAACATATTATTCATGCCATGCCATTCAAGAGGTTGCTGAATCCTTATTTTTTTTAACGATTTTAACGACTTTTGAGTGAAAATTGGGTGTGGCACCCCCAAAATTTTCCGGCGGCTTAGCCTTCGCCTACCGGCACCATTGCGGCCTTATCTATGATTCGCCCCCCCTGAGAAAAAATCCTGTCTACGCCCATGCATATAGACGACTCAACTAACACATTGTTTTGTGTGTTGCATATCTAGTAGGATAGGTTTCTGACTATATCAAGGTATAATTTTAGAGAAGAATGGTCTAGTTGAATCGCGTCTACACACCGCAATTTTGAGCCCTCACGCATGTGTACGTGCTAATTCATATATTTTTCAAAACTCCCTTTTTCTTGTTTTTTCTTTATTTTGGGTCTTGCCTTGGGTTAGGTTGAATTAGTTTTGCTTGGTTTAGCCCCCGGAGCGAGCAAAGCGAGCGGAGGGCCATGCCACGAACAACAACACCGGTGAGGGAAACCGCTTATTTAAAATATTACTTCCTTAGACTTTGCACATTCAGTTTTGGGACACCCTATATACAGGTAAAGAAAAAGAAAAGAAAAACAATTCATAAACTGAAGTCGGGTTTTGCGACGCGCAAAGAATCTTTTTGCCTGAGTTCCTTTATCAGGTCCGTTTCTTTAACCCGGAGGACTCGACGGCGGTATATCCCCCCGAGAGCTCACTGAGGCACTCAGCGACGAATATAACGTGACGCCAAAGAACGTGTTTGAAATGTGCAAAACACGCATACCTATGTATTTGGTAGTTCTTGGCACCAATTACAATGTAAGAAGGTTAAACCAAGAAATAAAAACCCTAAGCTGCGTACGTTTTAGCTGGGAAATCCGTCACTCAAGTAAGCCAGTACTTCAGTGCAAAAGATGCCAGCAATTTGGCCACGCTAAGTCTTTTTGTTATCGAAAAATCGCACGTAGTAAATGCGCCGGGGCGCATGATATAACTAACTGTAATGCGGATTACCAGAAGTGCGTCAATTGCAATGGACCCCACAGGTCAATCGACGAGGCTTGTCCTGTGTATGAGTACAAGCTCAACATAATCCAAACAGCAACAAAGACAAAGCCAAAGCCAGCGTTTAGCCCGGCGCCACCCCCTGCCAAACCTGCCTGGGGAAGCTCAAACCAGCAAGTAGCAGACGGCCATACGGGCCAAGGCCTAAGCAATGACCAACGATCAGAAGCATACCAGCAAGCGTTCCCCCCAATCCAAGGCCGACGAGAACAACAGAGGGCCAACCAACGACCTAACAATGTTAGCTCAAACAATGTACTTCAACAGCAAAAGGTTAGTGGTACTGTTCGTGCTAACAATCATAATAACTTAAATATTGCCGACACTATGTCAAATCTAAATAGCGTAGTAGCAAAAATTAACAACCTTGTGAATTTAGACGAACTCTACTTGGCATTAGATTGCTACTCAAACATGCTCGAACCATGTAGGGGCAACAAAGCCGAGATAATCCAAGCGTCGGTCGCGTCGTCGCGCTTTTTCACATTTGAATACGCTAAATTCAATGTTTAAATGCTACAAATCGCTTCTTGGAACTGTAATGGCATTAGGTCCAAATTGGGCGAGTTTCGTAACTTTTTGCATTCATCCAATTTTCAAGTCGTTTTTCTCGTAGAAACGAATCTAACACCGGACTTCACTCTGAAAGTTCGGGACTACAGAATCGAGAGATTTGATAGGCCCAATCGACGCGGGGGAGGCGTGGCCTGCCTCATACACAGGCCACTTCGATACCGCCGGGTATTTAACGTTCGCTCCGCGATTGAAAACATCAGTATTGCACTGGAGAGATACCGTGTATGTGGCGGCTACGCACCCCCGGGTCTCCGCCTCTTGGAAGCCGATCTCTTAGCACTTCTCCCGCCAAACCGAGTATCCTTGCTGATAGGAGACTTGAATGCCAGGCACGCCGAATGGGGCGGCGTAACTAACAGCAGGGGTAAATTATTTAAGGGAATAATCAATAATAACCTGGAAATGTCCTACCACAGAACACCTAATCCCACTTATCTTCGTAGTGCCTCATTCCTGGACATAGCCATCGCCCGGGGAAACATCAGGACTTCTCAGCTGCAAGAGATTAACGACCTCAACTCTGATCATCTTCCGATCAAGATTAGCCTATACTGTAGGGTCCCCTTATCTAATGACACCGTCATTTCGTATAGGAATATTGATTGGAGGGTGTTCAGGGCACAGCTTAATGAGTTGACTGTGATCCCCGAGCAGCTGACAACCGTCCAGCAGCTAGAAAATGAGGTGGAGACTCTCACGTCAAACATCCTGCGCATCCGTGATGCCTTGTGCACTAGGGTTACAGTGCACCCTCGCACCGAATCCCTACCTGAACCTATCCTGAACCTTTAGAAATCGCTTTCGACGGAGATGGCAAAGAAACCAGACACAAATGGGATCCGCTCGCATTAATGCGCTGTCGGAGGAAATCAGGGTGAAAATTCGTGAATATAGAAACCAAACGTGGTTTGACTATATCAATACAGTCAGCAGGAACGACGGTTCCCTATGGAAGCTGGCCAGGCGAATTCGTGGAGGCACAACACAAATGCTTGCAATTAGGCATCTAGGCCGTGAAATCGGCGACGACGTTGGAAAAGCTGATGCCTTCGCGGATTACGTGGGCAGTGTCGACGCGGCGCCTGACACCCTGCCTGAGCAGGAGCTCATTACGAGTACTGTCAATATATTTCGCCAACGCAAATACCCTATTCCCCCGGCAGTACTTGATGGACTGAGAATCACTCCGGCGGATATCCGCAAAGCTCTTAGTCGTCTCCCGAGAAATAAAACTCCCGGCCCGGATGGTATTCCGAACTCAGTCCTGAAAAACTTACCCCAAAAAACCATTATCCAATATATGCACATAGTTAACGCGGTCATTCGGCTACAACATTTCCCCTCATCCTGGAAAATAGCGTGCATAATACACTTCCCTAAACCGGGGAAAGACCTGGCATTACCCTCCTCATATAGGCCAATTTCACTTCTGAACACCCTCGGGAAGATAGCTGAAAGGCTAATCTGGCCGAGGGTAAACAACGAAGTAGAGAAGCTCAATATCCTCCCACAGGAGCAATTCGGATTTCGCGGGCAGCATGGCACCGTGGCACCGTCATGCTGGCCGCGAAAATAGCGACCGATATTTACCATGGCTTCAGGAATAAAATGACAACTACCCTCTTATTACTAGACATCGAGAAGGCCTTCGACAGGGTGTGGCACGATGGGTTGCTGTACAAGTTGTTGGCAATCCACAAGATGCCCTTATACTTGACAGCACTCGTCGCATCATACCTTGACGGGCGAGTTTTCTCGACTAAAATAGGCAACACAATCTCTGCCAGTAGGAATCTACTCGCGGGAGTGCCTCATGGAACTGTATTATCGCCGCTATTGTTCAATCTTTATATAGCAGATATTCCGTCAAATCCTAATACCCATAAAGCCTTATTTGCTGACGAAACAGCAATTTATTCCCTTAATCCTCAAGCAGAGGTGGCTAAGGAAAAGCTCCGTGAACACATGGACATTCTCCTACCATATTATGATAAGTGGAAAATAACACTCAATCGCTCTAAGACTGAGCTGATTGTTATTACTCGAAAGAGGAAAGACATCAATATTACCCCACTTATGATAGGAAACATCCCAATTCACCCCAAGCCGAAAGTGAAGTATCTAGGCATTACGCTAGATAATAAGCTTAATTTCAGCCGGCACATACAAGCCATATCCTCAAAAAATGCCTTGGTAAAGAAGGAATTGACATCACTGGTTTCTGCCAGGTCATTCCTTAGCCCGGGCAATAAGCTAACCCTGTATCGCGCCATTATACGACCAGCTCTTCTCTACGGCTCAGCAGTCTGGTGTCCCGTAGTCAGGACTCGCAAGAAAAATTTGCAAGTTATACAAAACAGCTACCTAAGAGCTGCATTTTCCTATACCCTACGGGATCGCATTAGAACGGAAGACCTACATGCGTGGGCGAAAAACGTATCGAAGAGTACATTGACGCCCTCGCATGTAGATTTTTCGAAAGGCAAATCGCGGGCTCCCCATTAACTGCCAATATTGCCAACGAACGCTACGATCCCGAAAATCCTGTCACATATGGAACACTATATCGTGAAATCACACTCTTTTACAAACAACTCATGCCCCCATAGGACAGGAACCTTCAGAAATCGTGGTTGATCGGTTACTTTCGAAAGTACCCGTAAAACATCCCAAAAACTGCATTTCAAAACTACCGCCTCTTTCTACAGTAACAGGAGCGCAGAAGCGCAGTACCCATCTGGGTACTCGCGCGCTCTTTCTCCTCCCGGTCAATCCACGTCGTTCGGACGAGTGGGCGGGGCCTATGAAGGGAGCTGGCCGGCGTATAAATACATGCTTAGCCTCTTATAATGCATTTAACTCCTAGCTGCCGAAGCATCCATGTCTCCGTAGTCGATACCGTGAGACTCGTCCTACAAGACCTGATGCCATTACTACACCTGAATAGACTTAACATAGTTAAGTCCCATATACATTGTACATAGCTTCTATTGTTTTTGTCTTAATTACATGTTGTAAATATTGTAAATAGTAATTTTAATATTCTGACGCCCTGTTCTGTTGAACAGCTTTAAGTAGGGATTTTTCATTAACTTTGCCCTACACCGCCCAGCCAGTTGTACAGGCTTTATGCCAACAACACCTATCGAGAACTTTGAAGGGTTATCCCAAGAAAAGTTTAGCACCACTGAACAGTACTACTCTCCTAGCAACCAAGTAGGTTTATATACGACCCCCTAAGGGTGCCACTACCTGCTGGCCACTGGCAGTGATGGAACACAGCCCGGCACAACAACAGATTAGACCATTTGCATGCTTAATCTAGATAGAGTAGTATCAAATATTTTAATATTGAATAAATATAAAGTTGAAGTTGAAAGATCCTAAACGTATCGTTCGAGAGCGGAGAGAGAAAATTCTGAAATCGGCGCAGTGAACAGTTGATTTTGTGAATGGTTTTTCTGTTATGATGTAAAGAGCTGTTACAGGTCAGTAAAATGACATTTATAATATTGTTGTTAACCTAAGTTCCACAAGTATTTCTTCTATTCTCATGGATAATTCATATTTGATAATGAAATCGTTTTATGCTGTGAACAACACTACTTTAAATGAAAACGAATATGTATTATTGGCTGTCTTTTCTTGCTAGGATTTTAATTTTGGTATGACTGAGAGTGTACGCAAGGGCCTTGATGGATCTACTAACCATTTCCTACCCTGACGGGTGAATATCCTAGTTATAAATGAAATGATCATTCTAGAGATATTGGCCCAAATTGCAACTAAATAGCTGGATAGCCTTCATAATCCAGGACCTCAGTACCTACCAGCGGCGTCTGGCTACTTACCAACAACCTCTTCAGTTTTAAATGTATGGTTAAGTCTGAAACCTATGAATTGTGGACAGTAAATTAATTAATTATTATTTATTTATTTATTTATTTATTTATTTAAGCATTTCTGTCTAACAGGAAATCCATTTATAAGACAATAATGTACAAATATAAGTGAAAAATACAAATTAGTGAATAGGTAACAATAATTAACACATTGTGTTAGTTCATAGTTATAATAAATTGTATAACACAAATTCAAATCACAAATCATATAAAAATAAGTTTTTTAAGTTGATACGAGAACTGACTTAATGACATATGAAAAATATCGAGGTTGGCAACAATATTGTTGTACTGGGCACACATTTTATATATTGGTTCTCTTAGCATTAGATTATTTGATGCTGATGGCAGGTAGAATAAGGTCCTGGATCTTGTAGCAATAGGAGGAACACGGAAAAATAAACAACTCCGCAGATAATCGGAGTCTACCAAACCCCTAACTAGTTTAAATAAAAATAATAAACAGACATAATTTCGCCTTTGGGCAAGTGACGGAAATCCAAATCTATCAAGCAACAATGTATGATCGATACCACGAGCAGAGTAAGTACCATCCGTTTTAAAAGCGAGATATTTCAAAAACCTTCTCTGAACGCTCTCAATAGCGTTAATGTATTCTTGATAGAAAGGGCTCCATATTAAGGATGCGTATTCCAGCTTGGACCGTACATACGAATGGTACAATACTCTGAGTGACTGGATATTTTCGAAAGGCTTGCACGTTCGAATCACAAATCCCAGCATCGCTATGGATGCTTCTCTTGTTTTTTGAACATGTGTATTGAAAGAGAGTCGCGGATCAAAGTACACGCCAAGGTCTCTAAAGCTCTCAACTCGTTCCAAGACTGACGACATTATACTATACTGAAATAGAATGGGATTCTTTTTCAAAGAGAAAGTCATGATTTTGCATTTGTCGACGTTAAGGGGGAGCATGTTATCCGTGCACCATTGATTCAGGCTGCCAAGGTCTTTCTGGAGCCTCAAACAGTCCTCCAGAGAGTGGATGGTTGAGAAAAGTTTAAGGTCATCAGCGAAGAGAAGGACGTTACTGTTAAATATCTCAGTTATGTCAATAATAAACAACGAAAATAGCAGGGGGGCTAGGTTGCTACCCTGCGGAGCTCCACTGGTAGCCTCGAAAGATAAGGATCTATGTCCTCTATGCTCAACATAAAACTGGCGGTTTGAAAGATATGAGGAGATAAAATTGCATAGTTTTTGATCGAATCCAAAAGCAGCCAGCTTCCTCAGGAGTATCGAGTGATCAAGTCGATCAAAGGCCTTTGAGTAGTCGGTGTATACTGTGTCAACTTGCAGTTGGGAATTTAAAGCGTTACTGGTATATTGCATAAAACAAGCTAGGTTAGTAACAGTACTTCATGCATGATCTCGACCAAGAAATATAAAAAAATCCATGCTGTAGTGGTGTAAGTACGCACCTTACCTCTGAAAAGATTCTTTCATAGATCGCCATTTCAAAGACCTTTGCGAACACACTAAGTAGATATATGGGTCTGTAGTTGTCGACCAAATCCACCCTGCCCTTTTTAAATATTGGACAGATTTTCGCGGTTTTCCAGCAGTCCGGAAACCGATCATTTTTTAGGCATAAATTGAGGATATAAGAGAAAGGCTGAAGCAGGACAAACCTGCAGTCACGCGCCAAAAAGCCTGGCACGTTGTCGGGACCCTGAGTCATTTTTGGCTTGAGTTTGCAAAATGCCTTCAAAATATCAGAGTCGGAGAGCGATTTTATAGATAGATGTACGTTGTTAGAATAGATGGGCGGTTGAAAAGGGACATCCTTCTTTGGTGAGTATACACTTTTGAAAAATGACGCAAATGCGTCTACAACCCCCCGAGACCCACTGCACTCAACACCGTTCAGGTAGACAAGGTTTGGAATGCTTTGTTGGCTCCGTCTGGACCGAGAAAAAGACCAAAACTGGGAAGGGTCTGAGCCAATGCTCGCCTCGCAACGGGCAGTGTAATCGCCATAATCAGCATCAA
This sequence comes from Pissodes strobi, assembly GCA_016904865.1. Taxonomy (NCBI): domain Eukaryota; kingdom Metazoa; phylum Arthropoda; class Insecta; order Coleoptera; family Curculionidae; genus Pissodes; species Pissodes strobi. Next base: position 8,603 of record JAEQML010060726.1, on the reverse strand, counting down.
TATCTCGTTTTATTTTAGCTCTAAGAGTACGAAACTGATTTAGTAGTTCGGTAGAATTGGATTTTTTAAGTTTTTTACGAATTCGTACCTTAGATTTAATGGTTTTTATGGTAGCGGAGCTATACCAAACTGGATACTCTCTACTATGGTTAATAGTTTGGGGAACACATTTATCAAGAATCGAATACAATGTTTGGTAAAAATAGTTCCAGGCGCCCTCAGGCGAAGCATAATCTTCCAGAGGAGACCAGTCAGCACCCGACAATAGATTATATAATTTATGAAAGTTAGCTTTGCGATAGTTGTAACATGTTTGTGTGTTTTTGGCTTTAATAGGTGTCAATTTATTTATTGATATGTTTAAGTCTATGCCGAGCGCAGGATGATGGCCGTCCTCGGGAACAAAAGGCATCGGATTTCGCGCAGCCTGACATGGAACGTTCGCAAAGAGTAAGTCCAGAGTTCGACCATTGAGATTAAGGACATAATTATATTGGACTAGATTATAGAAGTTAGCAAAGTCTAGAGCGATCTGAACTTTAGCATCATTAAAACTGTTTTCCACATTGAAATTTGGTAGGTTGAAATCCCCCATAATTACTAGATTACTATCCAAAAAAAGAGGAAATGTCTCTAGGGAATCAAAAAAATACTGGTATTCATATGCCGCGAGATTGGGGGGAATATATATAACTAGCACATATAGTGATTTAAATTTAGCAACAATCTTACTGCCAACTATATCAACCATAGGGTTTTGATCTTGGATGCCTGATACGTCAAGTTGACTTGCCTCAAACTCCCTGGAAACAGCCAACAGCACACCACCTCCTCGGGAGACGTTAATTTCCCGAAATTTGCGGTCGCTTCGGAAAACCATGTAGTAGTCGTCAAATAATTCCGCATTTAGAACATCTTTGTGGAGCCATGATTCAGTTATTGCTACAATCTGGTACTCATGTGAACTTGCTGATGTGAAGAATTCGTGGGTTTTTGTGTTGAGTCCTCTTGCGTTTTGATAGTAACATATTGTGTTGTTGCTGGAGGTAGATGATGATTTTATGTTCATGTCAGACAGGTTTATGCGTTTAAATTAAGTGATACGATTTTGGGAACACCACGAATATATTTTATACGCAAGTTATGCTCTCCAGAATCCGTCCTTATTTGAAGCTCGGTTTTTAGAGCTTTATACTCCTTAACTTGGGTGGGGGTTCTGTCATTGCTGAATGATAGATTAGAGAAATCCTGATTTTGTCTAATTGCCCTCGAGTGCCGAATTATCTGCGACACATCAGATGGAGAAGACATAATAACTTTAATGGGGCGGACTCTGTTAGGTATGGCTTTCCCCACTCGAAAAATTTTCAATGTTGAAATATCCAGGTCTGGAACCGCAGAGTGTATTATTTCTCCTATAATACGCTTGTCGGTGGATCGCTGTTCTTCCCCTGCAATGGTGAATTTAGTTTCCGATAATCCGAAAACCATCAGGTTAGACTGGCGAGATTGACGGTCACTCAGTCCGGAGATATAATCAAGCCTTTCAGGCGATTGATTGGAATCATTCTTGGTAATGAAATCATTGATTTGCATTTTCAACGCCAACACTTCAGACTGGAGCTCTTCATTTATCTTCCTTTGATTTTCATACCTCGCCTGAAAATCGGTGATCCTCTGTTCCATGGACAAGAGCTTCATCATAACATCCTTCAATGTAGGATCATCGTTATTCGGCGAAGGCGAGCCTACGGGGGAATCAACGATACCCGCGATACACCCTTGGCAAAACCATCTGCACCCCTGTGTGGATTTAAGTTCCTTGTTATAGTAATTCAAAATGGCAATTGGCATCTCAATACATACGGCATGAAACCAGTGCGCGCACTTCTGACTATACTAATAAAGGTCGGTTTAGGAATTTAGATCGAGGGTTTTTCTGCCGTACTCTTTCCCCTCGTGAATTCCATGCTGTGTAGGGCACGTTTTCTCTAATAATTTGGCCTAATAAATTAGGTGTATTAGGAATCTGTGTTTTAATTTACATGACGCACCTTTCTCTCAAATTTCTCTGATTTTGTTATAGTCGAACGCATTCTGAGTAAGTAAAATTGTGCAAGATATAATAATAACAGAACGTAGGTATTGGCTTTCTTTTTAATCTATTTTGACAGTCGTTGGCAAAATAAAGACTCTATTAAACGGACCCGGGTATGTTATACTACACCGGCATTGGCGGCAACCGGCTTACTGCCAAATACGCAGGTCCGAAGGTCGAAAAGTTGCGGTAGGTAGACGCGAGTGTCTAGTGTTGATATAAAATAGCTGTTTGCTAAAAGTTAAGTTTTTGTCAGTAGTGTAATGTTTTTACGTTTTATTGAACTAATACACATTTAAGTACATGAAAATTGGTGTATTTGTGGGTCCAGTCTAGTTCAACAAACGGATAGTGTAGGAAGAAAGATGACGGACAAACTGGTTAACGTAAAATCGTTCGATGGCGTCGGCCAAATTCAACTACAAAGGAAGCTAAGAAATATACAGTTGACCGAAAAGGAATCATTAAATGACTTTCTAATAGGTTGTACAAAATTAATAAAAGCAAATTTAGAAAGTGAAGACAACAAAACAATTAACTAACAAACGGTTTTGATAAGAAATAATGACAGGATAAAAGCAGAAGAACAAGAAGATAAGTCACTGAACTATAATATAAAGGAATGAACAGTTGTAAAACAATTAATTAAAACAACATCAAAAATGAACCCAAATGATTAAAAGTAAAACAAGTAAATATCGAATAGCAACAATATGAAAGTCATAAAACAAAAATAAAAACAAAATATATATAATTCAACAGTCATAAAGAATAAATTAGAAAAAGTTGTACAAAATTAATAAAAGCAAATTTAGAAAGTGAAGACAAACAAAACAGTTAACTAACAAACGGCTTTGATAAGAAATAGTGAGGAGATAAAAGCAGAAGAAGAAGTAGAAGAAAATATGTCACTGAACTGTAATAAAAAGTATGAAAAGTTGTAAAACAATTAGTTAAAACAACATCAAAAATGAACCCAAATGATAAGAAGTAAAACAAATAAATATCGAATTGCAACAATATGAAATTCATCAAAATAAAAATAAAAAACAAAATATATATATAATTCAACAATTGTATTTGAAAAAACAGTGTGTAATTTGAGAAGTAGCGGCGGAAATTTAGATGATAAGGAAGTAACCACCGTGATATTCGTAAAATCCTTAAAGAACTAGATCCGTAAAAGGCATCAGGACCGGACTGAATACTTGCCATCGTGTTAAAGAACTGCGCCAACGAACTAACACCCGTTTTCTCCAGACTTTTTTCTCGGTCTTACCGGAAAGGGATTTATTCATCTTCTTGGAAAGTCGTTCGAGTGCAACCTGTTACAAAAAAGGCAAGAAAACCACGCCCTCAAATTATCGCTCAATAGCCTTGTTTCCCATATTTTTCAAAGTCATGAAACGTGTAGTCAATCAGGAACTACTCAAGTACCTCGAGAACAACAAATTAATCAGTGATAATCAATACGGCTTTCGCAAAGAGAGATCGAGAAGAGATATATTGGCCTATGTCACTCATATATGGAGTAGAGCAATTGAGAACTACGGAGAGTCTCGAGCGATTGTGTTGGACATTTCGAAGGCATTCAACAGAGTTTGGCATAACGGATTGCTCAACAAACTGCCGTCCTTCGGAGTGCCAGCCTCTCTCTGCAGCTGGCTGGCCAGTTTTTTTTAAGAACCGATCTCTGCACGGTGCAGTTAATGGGCACATCTGAGACACATTAACCTTTAACGCGGGCGTGCCTCAGGGCGCAATACTTTCACCAACTCTGTTCCTCATCTATATTAATCACCTGCTGAGCGAAACGAATAATCCTGACTACAGTTTTGCAGATGACAGTACCCTTGACTCTCAATTTAGATCAGAAAATCCTTTATTATCGTCTGAGACTTATCACCGCAGACAGGAGCAGATTACAGCAATTAATCAAGACCTGGAGAAAGATCAAACTTGGGGCTGAATTATAATACGTCTTGGGAATTTTACGAGATATAGACATTCTTTAATTTTTTCTGACTTTTCTGATGGGATGCCAATCAACTATATTACCACTGAATGATTCCCTATAGTATACCTAATCACCCTGCAAAATTTAATCAACGCACATCAACTTGGCTAGTGTCCACACCACTCTAAAACAAAATACGTCCTGGGAATTATGCGAGATATAGACATTCTTTACTTTTTTCTCACTTTTCTGATGGGGTGGCAATCAACTATATTACCGCAGAAGGATTCCCCATAGTATACCTAATCATCCTGCAAAATTTCATCAACGCACATCAACTTGGCTAGTGCCCACACCACTCTGAATTAAAATACGTCTTGAGAATTTTGCGAGATACAGACATTCTTTAATTTTCTACTAAATTTCATTAGTGCACTTCATCTTGGCTAGTACCCAGACCTCTTTCAATTTTGATGAGTTTTATGACACATTACAACATATTCACATTTTCCATTAATTTCGATCTGGCGGTATGGATCTTCATTTTCCATCGCTGGCACTCACAAAAACATTTCTCTGCTCCTAGGAAATATCACACTTTGAAATCTATTAAAATCATATTCATTTTCGGTACGTAATACAAATTTCCGGCCTTGAATTAACTAGTAGGTTTTGCGTTTTCGCGTCATTTTATGGCTGGGCTTTTATGGATAACTTCACTTCAACAATTATTATACTTTATCTTTTTTTAACTCTGAAAGTTTTTGGTTCAAAATGACAAAAAGTAAGGCAAAAAATCAAATGGTTTAAGCTAGTTTGTTTCAAAAATAGTAAATGGTAATAAATAAATGGTTAATGTAACAATGACCAAAATGTAACAGAAATGTTACAATAATTGTAATAAACTGGCAACACTGCTTTTGGATAGCTATCGATTACTGTATCGTCAGAAAATTGACATATTTATGGTAATGGGAATCTATATTTATCAAATTGCCATTTTAATAGGAACGCATTTAATTCAAATTCCTAAATACGATTACAAACTGGCCCTTGTAGGTCTCTAAATTATAGAATCATCATTATTCCACAAATTATTACTCCGCCTTTTGGCTAGAGCTGAACCGATTCAGTGTCGCCCTCCTAATCAATTCGCGCGAAAATAAATCCACTTTGAAACGAAATCTACTCAAAGCCATTATATTTTCTAAAAAGGAAATATTACAGATACCTTTTTAACATCTCAACATCAATGGGCATTCGCTAGTTCAGGCTACTCGCTACGAGATGTCGAGCCCTTTTAAGGAATCTAGACGCTTCAAACATTACAAACACCTCGGGGAACATGCATTAGTTTGAGCCGCTCGCCAAGAGATGTCGCGCTTCGTACAACGCTCGAAGCTCTGACAGGCACACGACAGATACATAAACAAAAATCGATAAACATGGTGGCGAGTGAAACGGTGCTCGGAAACCTGGCAAGTGTGTGTTTCGAATACGGTAAGTTAGCAGAATTTTCTATCGCTTCTAATGCAAAAATATAACCGTTTTACGCGTTCTTTAGACGTAAATCGCATATTTAGAGCATGTTATTTTATAATAAGATAAAAATCGGGCAACATACTTGAGAGACCGTGTGTGTGTGTGTGACATGTGGGCGTCAAATGTCTTTCCGGCGTTCCGGTGCATCCGCAGCATCCGTTCAATCGAATCGAAGATGTTTTGATTTGATACAGATGGGTGCCTCCATTCATTCTTTCGACGGCCCAGTAAGGTACTATTGTTGCTATGCAATGTTTACATGCTTTTCTAATAGTTTGGGTTAACGTTAAAGGGTTGTCATTAGCTTTTTAAATCCTGCAAATGTTCTCTATTTTATTAATGTTATCAACAATATTGCATTGAACGGGGATTGAAGTATGACTATAGGCTATACAAAGGAACTTCATTACTATCACGTCAAAGACCCCCAAAATAGCACAAGTCGTTCTAATCTGCAAAATGTTGCGCCGTTTGTCAATCTTACTTAATAAAAATTCGCAACGTTGTGTAGAAGTAGAAATTAAGGAGGAAAGCTCTCCTTTCGTCAGAAAGTCAGCCTGTGGTGCTTTATTTATACTATAGGCAATATGCAACAGCTTAGTTTACTAGTTCAGTTCCTGAATCTTCCATATAAAGTGCTCCGCTGCCAAGCGAACTGTCATTTTGACAGCAGCAAGACATTTTTTAGAACGAAAGAGCTACGACATCTATTTTGTGCCTAATCTTCTAAAAGCCGTAGATTCAGTAGAAAAGCATCGCAAGTTACAAAAAACGTATGTGAAATATGCGAAGAAGCTTTCAGGAACTTATCTTGAGTTATAATAAGCGCAACTTTCGTTACGACCTCGTCAGGTTTCAAAGTCTTAGATTATAGTGTGATAAGATTAGCGGCGTTTCGACGTATATTTATCTATCGTCTTTTTCAAGGCTATTTTCCCTTAAAAAATACGATAAATATACGTCGAAACGTCGGCAACTTTTTCAAAAAAAGGGGTTTTCATTCATCTGTCCTAAACCTGCAAAAAGACCTACCGTTTGTCTTAGATTATCTTGAGATCACGGTCCTAAGAAAGGGTGTTGTTTGCTTCATCGCCCGTGAAAGTGCTCGTAACATTTCGAGCCAGCAATCATATCATCCATATACTTGGTACTTTAGTTATATTAAAGTGTTTGGGAGTTGCGAGTTTATCTGTCGCGGCTGTTATTCAGAGTTGCTTATCATGGTTTGTACCCCCCTTTTCCTAGATGGTTCAGTCCTGTTTTGAAAGATCTCATTTGTAAAAAAATGTGTTGACTGGATCTGACCATGAATATCAACTCTTTGTCGCACTGAATATGATACAAAGTACTTCTAGAAATATATAAGAGATAACCGCAATTCTAAAGGCTATCCGGCTGTTTGGGAAGTTTTTCAAATGTCTATGATGACCCAATGTGCACAATCCCTGATTGCCGGTTCCCGTTGAGTATGACGTTTCTGTCAGTGAATTCTCCTCCTCGGAAGTGTTTGCAAAGGTTTCAGAGCTCCCAAGTAAGTTCTCATGTGGTCCTGATTCTATTCGAAATATTTTCCTGAAGTAATGTGTCTTTACCCTAAGTAAACCATTGCAAACATTATTCAACTTATGTATGAGAACCCGAACCTTTCCTGATATTTGGAAGCATAGCTTCATTACCCCGATATTTAAGTCCGGGAATCCCAGAGATATTAGTAACTATCATGGAGTTTGTCAATAGAACACAGTGGCAAAGCTGTTTGATAGCATGGTTTATGATTCAGCTTGCTTGCAAGTGTAGAGGAATGATTAGGGAGAACCAGTTTGGCTTCGCAGGTGGGAGGGAGATCCACCACTGATAATTTGGTGATGTATAAGGTAGATCTGATTGAGGCCTTTGAGAAAAAACTTCAGATTCACTCCGTCTATAGTGACTTCTCGAAGGCTTTCGACAGGGTGAATGTTGAATTGTTATTGGTAAAACTGCGGGCTATGGGGTTTGGTTCATCACTTCTTGAGGATGGGTAACAGAAAGTTAAAATTAAAAACTTTGTTTCCACTCCAACTAGGGTGGTGTCGGGAGTGCCTCAGGGCTCACACTGTGCCCCTTTACTGCTCAATATCTTTGTCAACGATATAACAAGTATGATCCAACATTCAACGGTCAGCATGTTTGCAGATGATCTCAAGATGTACAGGACGATTGAGCAGTGGGACGACTCGGTGAGGCTCCAGAGTAACTTTGTAAGCCCTTTGGGATTGATCACAGACTACAAACCAATAACCTGACGTTAAACGTCAAGAAGTGTTGTTACAAAAGCATTTTCAGAGGCTATAAGAAGTTCAATTCTAAATACAAAATCAATAATGAGAATATTATATGTGTGGGGGTTGTCAGGGACTTTGGAGTATGGCTTGATGAAAAAGCTATGTTTTGTAGAACATGTTTCTTGAGAGGGGTGTGTGATGAGGAACTGTAGTGAATTTCCTGCGAGCACAGCTAAGATTCTTTATGTCTCACTCGTGAGATCCAACCTCGAATATTCTACAATTATTGTGTGGTCACCTGAGTATCGAACATATATTGATTCATTGGAAGGGGATCAGAATAAGTTTCTGCGACATGCTGCTTTTAAAATGGGGGTAAACTGATGACTACCACAGATCTGAGATGCTTGGAGACCCTTGAGAGGAGGCGCCTGAAGTTTGTCTATAAATTGCTTAATGAGCTAAAGGATTGTCCCCGTCTCCTCTCTCCAAGGTGAGTCTGAATGTTCCAATTCCGTAACTTCGACGTCTTCTCCGTCTCTTTTTATGCGACTAATTATGGTTGCCACTCCCCTGTTGACAGAACGCTTCGATTGCTTAATGAAATAGATGTAGACGTTTTTGTGTTGGCTCCCTATCTGGGTTTAAAAGACAGATCAAATGTATAAACTGGCAATAGGTATATTATATTTGTACCCCCGTGAATGTAATAAATACATGAATAAATAAATATTTGTACTGA
>JAEQML010060725.1:0-26779 GCA_016904865.1 Pissodes strobi | reverse complement strand
GTAATTTGAAACTAGAGAACTAATCAGAAACCCTGTATGGAATTTTTAACGAAATTGGATTCAATAATGATGCTGAGCAGAACTTGGCAGTACTTGAATTCAAGTTCTCAAATACCAGATTTTAAGTACAAGGTACGTGGTACATCGAGTAACAGTCTCACATTTGTTTTGAGTCGTTTCATACGTAACGCGCAAGCGCAAGTGCAGTCTGTATCTCAGGGATACAAGAATATAGCAGAAATGCTTAAAACATCCATTCCAAATTCAACATAAGATCAACACAACTCGTTGCCACAGTAATGGACAATGGCTCTAAATTTATCAAGGCCTTTCGTGAATTTTCTGTTGTAGTAGAAGACCAAGACTTGTAACAGGAAGTTAACGGAGCTAATAATGGAAAAGATGAAGACTATGATGAAGAAGATGAAACAAAAACAAACAAATACCATGACGTGGTAAGAAAACGGCGTTTCAAACACTTCTGACAACAGGATAATAATGCTTTGCGCCCGTGCTCGTTGTGCCAGTAACACTTTGAATTTAATTGCAACAACCGATGGTAAAAATGCAATTCATTCAAAACGAGATATACCCAAATTTTTAAAAATGCAACCAACATCTTATGGATGAAAGCCGGGAGGTCCAAGATGGCTGAAATCATCAAAAACGTATTGGAGTACATTTTGATTTACCTAGGCGTAACAAAATGGAATTTATATTTCGACTCGGCTTCACAGATTATGAGCAAAACTTACGTCTCTTCTCTTTTTCAACGATTCAATATGAAAAACTTTAACAAAACCGAGTTGCAGTTTTTGGAGGAGTACTGTATGGTCTTTAAACCTCTCACTACAACCCTGACGGCGACGTTCTGCAAGTCCAGGAGTGTATTTATACTTCCAAATCTATTGTTCTTGGGGAGTAAATGGGAGAAGTTGAAGCTTCAAAATCTGAGTTCTATTGAAAACGTGCATACAGAGCTTAGAGAAAGGGTCTCAAACGTGCTCAATGCTTTATCGGAGAACGCCATTATATCTGCTATTGTCTCTCCCAATTTTAAATTACGTTGGTGTAATATCCTAAAAATGCGAACTTTTCTCTAGACCATATGAAGAAGGCGCTACTAAGAAACAAATCACCCTTGATAATGTGAATAGCCGGGGAATACATTAGGTTTAAATGACACCACTCCAGATAACCTTGTTGATTTCAAGGAACCAGAACTTCCATCCAAACGAGTTTAAGATTAAGATATTGTCCAAAAAACGAAGCAGTGAAAACCTCCAACATAGAGCTTGAACTGCACAAATTTCTGAAAAAGAAAGAGAGTGGACTAATTTTCCTGAATAGTTATGCGTTATTTATTATTCTTGTGGCTATGCTATCAATAAAATATATTTTTGGGGTATAATACCTGCTTCTCTGCGACAGTGGAGCGGTTGTTCTCTTTTACCACAATTATTAACAGTCTGCGACGAAATACGCTGTCCGATGCAAACTTTCTTAAATTGGTCATTATGAAGGCAAACAGAGTTATAAAGTTTGGACAATTTTATTACTTTGTATGTTCTTTAATATAATGTTTATTAATAAAGACATTTCTGATAAACTGCTTTGTTTATTTTGCTCATTATACCAGTTTATCAGAAAATCCTTTATTAATAAACATTAAATTAAAAAACATGAAAATTAATAAAATTGGCCAAAGTTAGAGTGGTTAGAGTAAGAAACATGTACCTGCAAGTAGTCTTGAAGTTCGAGTATTTGTACTAGACAGGATGTGCAGTGGATAAATTACTTGGTACTCTGTAGTCCTTCTTATTTATGGCATATACCTGGTACTCAGTATTCGATTGCATTTTATCATTACCCGGTTCAGCTCTGATCCTGGTTCTACTAAAATTGTGTGTTATAATGCCGAACTTGCGAAAAATCAACAATTAACAAGGTCATTAAGAGAAGAACTAATAAAAAAATAATAAATTAATTTCAAGGAAAAAACGAATCTAGAAAAGAAGAGGATGGAGGAATCAACAAAATGCTAAAAAGGGTTCAAACGAAAAAAAGTGACGAAGCAGAAGAAAGAGGCAACATAGAAGAAGATTATTTTGGAGAAAATGCAGCACCCAAATTTGTAAAAGGAGAAAATATTTAGCAAGGCTTACTAACGCGGTCAGATGGTTTAGAAATATACATTTCAATACGAGTTAATACATCGGCCATATAAGGCAAAATATTTTCATGCTGGTTCGTTAAAGACTAAAAAGGTGTAAGAAGTTTTTGGAAATCAAAAACCAAAAATGTCCACCAATTACTAACTTTAACATAACAACATAGAACGCTGCTAAAACTGGTCGATCATCTGCTCTTTCAGAAATGCATCGAAGCACGAAGCTTTCTGCTTGTAAAAGATATAAAAACCTCGGAAAAACTGTTTAAACTTGTGCTCATGGAGAAAAAATTTAACACAGTGAATAAATAAACCATGTACAAAATTAAAGTATTGTTTTATATTCTATATTTTGAAATTGCATGCCACCACTTTGATTTTTTTTGTGTTCTGAGAAAATTATTTTTTACGCACACCCCCCCTGAGGGCTTAGTGTGGTACTCATTAGCTGGCATACCCACTAAAAACTCAACGGTGTTCCGACCTGTGCTTGGAACCCCGTATGGGTCTCTACTGCAGCCCGGAGCTAAGACTTCCGGGATTGTCTCCTATTAAGTCCTGGTCTTCCTATTTGACGCCTCCCTTGTGATTACTATGATCACGCCTTGCTTGATTGTTGTGTCGTTCTAGATGAGTTGTAAGAAGCAGGAGTGGATGTAACTCCGCTCCTGCTTTGTGCTTCTTGGCACGGGCCATCTCTAGTGCGATCACACAATTAAACTCCTAGGTATTTTGCGTCTTGCCCATCTCCGTCTTCCTGGGTCGTCTGGGTGACAGTTTATTGCCTCCCTCAGTTCTTCGTCAGCATGGTCCTCAGCTCTTTGGAATACGCGCTTAGTCTTTTCGATTAAAAAGTCCTCTAATGACTGCCACTGTAGGCTAGCCTGCAGGTCTGCATTTCTGACGAACCACGGTGCGCCAGCTGCCCTCGTTATTAGCATGTTCTCTGTTCCTATTAGCATCTTAATGCTGGATTTCGCTGCGTATCTCTAGACCTAGCTATCTTCTTTATCACTGTGAGCTAAGCCTTCAGTGACATTTGGCTATGTCTACCGATCATGGGACTTAACATAGCCATTGCCCGCTTGGTTTTGTCTTTTCCCGCTTGGATGTGCCTTTTCCAAGTCAAGTCACGGTCCAGGTGAACTCCAAGGTACTTGACTTCATCGGAAGTAGATGTTGTTGACCCGAATATGCGGTCCGGCGGCCCTTCTCCTCTTCTGGAGGATTATGACCTGCCTTTTGCGCTCATTCTCCTTGATCTCCCAGTTTGTCATCCATGTTGTGAGTTCGTCTGTAGCCTTCTGTAGTACAGCACTTATCCTCGTTGTGTTGTTATGGGTGAAATGAATCATTCTATCGTCAGCATACAATGAGATTTATGCGTCGTCAAACTGTGGTATGTCGTGTACAGGGACAGTCCTAAGACTGAGACCTGCATTAATGCTGCCTCAAGCATCCTGGGCCTGTATGTTTTGCCCTTAATTTTCACATGATTTTTTCTTTCTGTCAACGTGCTCTTTATGATATTGATGATACGATTAGAGTAGCCCCCAAAAAACATCTTATAGTACAGCCCTTGATGCAATGCTCTGTCGAATGCTCTTTTTACATCCAGAAAGACTACTCAGGTCGAGTGGCCGTTGTTAAAGCCTTTGGTTATGTTCGCTACTGCCTTTAGTAGTCTTGAATGTCCCCTCCTGAATCTGTATTAGAAACAGGGGATCGTGTCGAGCTCGTTGAATTCGTCGTTGAATCTTCTCAGGATCACTCTCTCAGCCACCTTGCTCACAGCCGAAAGGAGACTGATGGGCCAGTAATTTTCTGAATAAGTATTATCCTTCCCTGGTTTAGGTAATACAGTCACGTCTGCCTCCTTCCTTTTGCCAGGAAAGTGGCCAAGTGTCATCATCGCATTGATGATATTAGCCGTGGCTGTGATTCCTTTTTTGAGAAGCTTCTTGAAGAACAGGTTGCTGAGTTTGTCTGCACCTGGAGCTTTTCTGACCTTCAGTCTCTTTATAGTGTTTGCAACCTCACCGGAGGAGGTTGGAACATCACATCTAGGCCGAATGTGCATTTTCTCCAGGCGCCTGACCCTATCTTGGACGTATTCGTGTAGTCCCTCAGCCTCGTCAGGTTATTCCTTTAATCTGCCTAGGTTTTACATGGTTTTAGCAAACAGTTCTGTCTTATCCACGTCCGCGTACACCAAGCCTCTTGCGCCGTTTAAAGGCGGGATAAGAGTATTGGCATTGCTGAGTGTCATCTGCATCTGCTAGGCAGATTGATCTGCGAAGTTCAGTTCTATAGGTCGTATTTGCCAAGATTCAGCTCTGTCCTCCTTGAGTCGTTTTTTTAGAATATTGCTATGATGGTTTAATGTCATTATGTCATTTTCTCTGTCAGTTCCTGAGTATATGCGTCTTAATCTCCTGTTTGGTCGAATCATGTATTTGATCTCATCAGAGAGATCTTCATGTCTTCCGGCTGTTGGAGAGGTCTTCTATAGTAGTACTAGCATGTAAGATGTTATTCTCCAGGTTTTCTACTTCCAATTCTAGCTGCTGCACATTATGTATTCGTCTTATTTGGATGGCTTCATTGATGCTGTACTGATATCTAAACCAGTTAGTCATCTTTGTCTCATATTGATTGTCTCAGGTTTGATCTTCCAAGTCTCAGGCTAACATACGGTATTATAAGGTTGTGATAAGAAATCAGTTCTACTATGGTCTCTACCTCTGCGTCGACCCGTATGTTTTTTAGAATTGCTATATCCAGAATATCCGGCCTGCCCCCGCCCCCTGGAAGGAACGTTGGCTGGTCCGGCCCCAGGACATCAACATTCCTAGCTTCACAATAGTGTGGCAATCTTTGACCGTTCCTGTTTTGTCTAATGCTATTCCATTACTGGTGTTTGCAATTCAGGTCCCCAATGATGATCTTGGGGCTAGGGTCTCGAATAAGTTCTTCAATGTCCTAGGCGGTAGATAAGACGAAGTTTCCTTGATATCTCCACGTCTACTGGAGACTTTTATGGAGATCGCCTCAATCTCTGAATCCATTTTGACTCCTTAATTGGTATAGTTAATTTCGTTGTTCACGACTAGAGCGACCCCACCTTCAATGGAGTTGGGTCTGTCGTACCTATATATCGTATAGCCGGGCAATGCGACCTCCAATGCCGCGGCCGTTCCACGACACAATTTTTAGACAATCAATATCCTCACTGTCCATTTAGTGTTTGAAATGCTTCTTGCACGATCTTTTGAATTAATGGTACAATCTTCGCCATAATTTGATATTGGATAAAGTACTTAATCGGCGCCCCATGTCGACCCCTTGGGCTGCAGACGCAATTGACTTCGCATTTTTGGGCACCGGCTTTGGTGCCGGATTTTCTCAGTTTTTGTCCGTCGGCCTGGGCGAATTTTCGACCACCGACCTGGGTGGTTGTTTTGTTGTTGTCGATTTTCGTGTTGTTTTTTGGGTCCTATTTTTGGGGAACTTCCGCAGCCTCTGTAGTTGGCGGGATGTGCCTTCCCGCAGTTTGCGCAAGTAGCGTTTTTAGTCTCCCTTCCCTTGGGACTGGGCACGCTTCTGCCTTGTGCTGTCCTCCGCATCTTACACAAATATGGGGGAAGCAGCATCCAGATTGGGTGTGCCCGTAGTTCTGGCAGCGGTAACATTGCTACGGCCTTCTTCATTTGTCTTCTCATCTTTGATTGACATGCTGAGGATGTACCTTTCTTTCAAAATGTCGCTGCTTTTGGTTTTGACCAAAAACTAAGGCATTTTCTTCTTCGTCCTCCTGTTCATCATCTGGGCTATTTCTATCTCCTGGTATCCCATGTCCTCGAGTTCTTTCTTTAGATCCTCCTCCTTAGTTTTTAGGGGTAGTCCCCTAATTACCACGTGGATCTTCTTTTCCTCTGGAAGTTGATTGGTGTAAAAAGGCCGACTGGCCTCGCGGAGGTATCTGCCTAATTTACGGTACTCTTCTGGGAACTTAGTGAACACTTGCGTGTTCTGCCCTATTGTCTTAGCGTAGTGGAACTCTACTTGGCCATTCTCGTAAAGTCTTCCAGTCTTTATTGCCCGGGCAGTTATAGACGGGACACTTCCGTGTCTTCATCTTCATCTTCGCTTGGCTTTGACGGCATCTCCTGATGCATCCGTTTTGCTTGTGTGGTCTCGCGCTCTTCGATCGAAGCTGTCGCCACTCCTGGCCTGCCTTTTTCGTCGTTCAGCGGGAGCTATTTCGGGTGCTACTGTAGGAGCTGCTGCAGGGGGGTCTCTCTTCTCATTATGGGCTTCCATTTGCGTTCGGAAGAGCTTCTCGAGGTTTTCGACTCTTTTCTGTAGGACCTCCTTCTCTTCCTTCGTCCTGTCCTTCTATTCTTTTAACTTCTTATATGTTCCTAGTATTTGATTGTACTTCATCACTATTTGTTTCTTCTCCGTGTTGGCCTGGTCGAACTTTGCTCGGGACCGGTCGAGTTTTCTTGCAGCTCGGTTGCTTCCAGATGACCCTTCTTCGGAGCAGCTGTCACTGTCCTGACTGCCATCTTCTTCTTTCCAGGAAATAACTTTCTTGGCCGCCGCCTTGAGCGCCCCCTTTGCAGGGAGGAGGGCCGGGAAATCACTTTTGCAAGCCATACAGCTCGCACTATTACTTAAGATATTCGGATCTACTTCTACTTTAAAATTATCGTTCTTAAATAATAACAATTTATGTGTGTCACTTACTTGGTGATCGCCTCTAGATTTTACCATCTCTCAGTATCCTGGTTTTCGGTCACTGTTCCTTGTCACTATACAGAGTCTATTGCCCTAGCAATGCTCAATAGGTTGCACCCCTTGCTTTGGCAAGCAAGGGGTTAGTTCTCCTGGAAAGGCACTATGGTCATTGCACCTTGACCGACGTCACTCATTTCCTTACTGGAAATCTATGTTGCACTGTGAAGTACTCGTCGCTCGATATTCTGTCGTCACCGTTCGAACTGGAATTGAGGAAAACTTTGATGTCTAAGGTAAATGTTTGCCTCGAAATCCTCCACAAAATCGGCGGAACCCGGTGCTTATAGTTTGAAAAATGTCCAAATCTTCTGATGCTGGCAATTTTCCCATCCTCAAACTGTTGTAAATAGGATTTCAGGAAAATTAATCTATTTACTTACCACAAAAACTATACTCCTTGATATGTTAAAAGTAAGATGTTGCCTCGAAATATGCCGTAAAATCCAACAGAAACTGCCTAATCTCCAAAAAAATTCCATTTTTCCCGATCATAACCCATTTTTCTACATTCAAACCGTTTTCAATAAGATTTCAGAAAATTAAATGTATAAATCTACTTATTATACGTTAGGTCAAAATATAGGAAGACTTATTCCTTTAAATTTCCCATAATGCAATGCTATTCGTAAAATTTCCGAAATATTGAATCTAGCCAATTTTATTTAACTTTAGCAGTTCGATGAGAATTTCATCAGGACCACTCGCTTTTCCACTTTTGGTCTGTTGAATAGCAAGAATCACTTCTTCTTTAAGGATTTCTGGTCCTGTGTTTTCTGCAAAATCAAGACTCAAATCCGGTCTAGTGTCGTAAAAAGAGGTTTTGATGTAATTGGTCCATTCTGTAAGTTGTTCGTTGACATCTGTTAAGAGCTTCCCTTCTCTATTTTTCGGTACGGTGGATAATTTATGCTTTTTTTGACCTGTCATTTCTTTGATTTTCTTATCCATCTTGAAACCATCATACGTCTTTTCATACTCCTCTATCTCCTCACAGTTTCTTTTTAACCACTGTTCTTTTGCATGTTTGATTTTAATTTTAATTTGGGAGTTTAGTTTAGCATATTCATTAATGTTGTTCTTGTTTTGTCTTCTTTCATCCATAAGTTTTAAAACTTCTTCATTCATCCATAATTGTTTTGCTTCGCGGTTGTTTGGTAGGGCTGAACCTGCTTTGTCCATAGTATTTTGAATGCAGTTCCATTTAAAATTAACATCTGTGTGATTAAAACTGGTTTGTGTTAAGCTTTTTAAATTTTTGTTAATTTCTTCTTTTTTTTGTCGTACTACTGGGTCTTCTAAAGAAGAGACATTAATGGATTGTTTTGTAGTTTAAGGTCTTGTTTTCTTGAATTTTAGTTCAATTTTTGCTATTAGAGGATTATGATCAGAGTTGGTATCTGCTCCCGGATAAGTTTTTACTGATTTAACAGAGTTCTTATATCGTTCTTTTATAAGAATAAAATCGATTTGATTTCGTACTATACCTCTGATAGCATCTGCTGGGGATTTGGAAGTTTAAAAAACGTGTTCGTAATTCTCAAATATTCGGTTTGACAAAACTCTACTAGCCAATCTTCCCGCTCATTACGTTGTCCAAGTCCAAATTTTCCTACGCAGTTTTCAACTTCGCCCTGTCCTACTTTGGCATTGAAGTCACCTAGTATGATTGTGAGCTCATGGTTTTTTGTTGTTTGGAGTGCTTCTCTAAGTTCTTCATAAAACGTTTCAATTTCTTGATTACTCTTGTCTGCAGTAGGCGCATAGACTTGTATAACATTAACTGCTGTTGGACTTGCTTGGAGCTTTAGCATCAAAACTCTGTCAGAAAGAGGTGTGAAACCGATTACTGATTTGCCTATCATTCTGCCAACTATTATTGCTACGCCATATCCGTGATTTGGCTTATTATTTCCAAAGAAATACATTGTGCCGTTTTTAGTTGGGCATTTACCTGAGCCAGTCCACTGGACGTCACTAACTCCAAGCATGTTGATTTTCAGCCTTTCCATCTCTAAAACCAGGTTATCTAGTTTCCCTGATACAAATAGGCTTCTTACGTTCCACGTAGCTACTTTCATGGCTAACCAGGGGATTCTTCGCACCCTCTGGCCATCTAACGCCTGCCGGGGACTGAGGGTCTTTTGTACAGATTTGCTTACCCATGATTGATCCACTAGGAACATTTTTATGAGGTGGTTTTCCGTTGCCTTCTTCATCGCAGTATTAAAACCGTTACTACAATCCTTGCCACGCTTCTAATTATGTTATTTGCCACCGTTTTTTTCTATATCAAGAAATACGCCAACAAATTACTTTTAGTGTCACTGCTGCCTAACACTAGTTTTCTCGCCATATCTGGCTACCCTCACGAAGTTTAGCCTGCAGGTCGATGCAGTTTCCAGGGTGTGGCACGTGGAGCCATAAGTGAGAGCTGACCGCCCTGTGAGGACCAATTGTTTAAAACCATC
Source organism: Pissodes strobi (assembly GCA_016904865.1). NCBI lineage: Eukaryota > Metazoa > Arthropoda > Insecta > Coleoptera > Curculionidae > Pissodes > Pissodes strobi. The sequence continues at coordinate 17,338 of JAEQML010060725.1, read as the reverse complement.
TTCAGTCTATGACTCTCGATGCGTTTCTAACTACATGAGGGTATCATTGAAAACTTTGATGATACGAAAACCGAAATGGAAGTAAAAGGGTTAGAAAACATTGATGGACAATGTCATAGATTTAAGGAATCCTCTTAGATCTCTTCATATCCTGTTCATATTCTCCCAAGGTGAAATATTTAGATAATGCGGAAAAATATGATGATTTTTAATACTTTTTTATGGATATTTAATGGAGTTTTAATAAGACTTTCGCTTATGCTACTTTTTATATAAATAAACAATTTTGTCTGTAATGCATTGAAGGTCTATATTTTATTTTCAATCATACCAAGATGCACTTTATCTTATTTGCAATGCAAAGTATCTATAAGCCCCTTGTCGGCAGATTTTGTTACAGTACCTCTAGTGCAAAATACTCGTTAATAAGAATTGATTAAAATGCACTTAAAATTTAAGCATTCATGTTGGTTGTGATATGTGTGGCCTATGCTTTAGACTTGTAGTCTAGAATATACAAGAGTTTAGAAGTGTTCATGAAGAAATCATAAGCTGTTTCCAAGAAACAATTATTATTAGAGGTGTTTACTATATTTTATTAATTTTCCTTTAAAGCCCTTTTATTCCAAAGTCAGATCGAAAACCTGAATCTATGCTTAGACAAAAATATATTTTTTACATATCATCTGTTTTAAGGCTAGCCAAATTTATCATTTTAAACTAAACTAAAAAGATAAATGCAAGTTAAAATTGGACTCTTTTACCCAGCATCCTTCTATATTAGACCAATGTGCAGTCTCACAGAAACACTCAATCTCCAAGGACAATGTTACTTTAAACTCTCGAATAAAGGTTTTATTCTGGTCTTTTGCACGTGTATTTACATTTAATGTATACATAAATGTAACAAAAATAAAGTATTTATATGTCAGCAACTTTTGGATTAGTAGAATGCTAATCCGGTTTTAAATAAAAGAAAAAAAAATAAATGCAAGTAACCGTTGTACGTTTTTACCCAAGATTCTCCAACATGTCGAGACACTCAAGACACAAATACTCTATCCTTTGTTATTCATTCTCACCACTTTATTTACATTTAATACGAGCAGGTACATAACAAAAGAAGCATGTATACATTATTGAATTTCGGGCTGCTAGAATGTACCATTTCAAACACAAGCAAAATAAATGCTAGCACCAATTATATGTTTTTACCCAGAATGCTGGATACGTTAGACCAAATTGAAGTTAAACAGAAAACTGCACTAAAATGCCTTAAAACAAAAAAACTCTGAGTACAAGGATATTCTAAGTTTATTAACATTTAGTAAATGCATGCAGATTACAAAAATAAATTTTTACATTCCACCAGCTTTTAGGCTAGTCCAATAATTGTACTGTTTGAAGCTAAATTCAAGCACCGATTGCACGCTTTCACCCAGCATTCTCCTACTTGATTTTTGCTCTAAAAGCTATTCCTCACTAGCGTGTCCGTGTCCAGTGTTACGGATTTTCATCAGATTTTACGTTTGTACGGTATAACGGTAAAAGTAATCAGAGGTAAATCCCTTGAAATTATTTGTCACAGACAATAAAATTGGCTTCGATTTTTCATGGGACTTATTTTAATGAATAAACTTACAAAGTAAGTGACACTTAATCCAGGTAGATGGTGAGATCGCCGGTAAATTTACGGTTGTTACTCTTGTCAATCATTCTTCTTCAAAGCCGAGAAGCTGCGATATTAGACCCTGTTTTTATACTGTCTTGTAGCGCCTCAAATTCTAGAATATCTAGTTCTGCCGTTTAGCATGAGATATAATTGTAAATAATACACAGATTAAAATACGCAAATGTACAGTTACGGCCAGAAGTTTTTGGGCAGCAAGATGGTCAAATTTTGACATTTTCATAAATTTTAGTTAAGGGGACTTTTACCTTGTTCTGCGTTTAATTATTAAATTCAGGTACAAAAGCCAAGATATTGAACGATTTTTCTTTTAGTAAATATGTTATTGTGATTCTTAAAAAAACGGTTTTTGATGATATAATGTAGTTTCTTAATAAAAAGTGAAACAAAATAATAAACAAAAGCATGAAACAATGTAATGATAATTATATATAATAAGAATACAGATACTAGTATTTTAATGCATCCTCATTTTTATCCAATACTGTAGCCCTTTCGGTATCGGAATTTATCGTTGCCATTTTTGAGCATCACGGCTCATTACTGCCTGATTGTGTCGCTGCAGTATTTGGCAAACGAAGTGAAGTATATATGTTCTAGAATTATCGGCCATATCGCCTATAAACGTTGTGTGATGAACTAGTGTAGTGACTCCTTTTATTAAAAGTACGTAAGACACCAATGTTTCTATTTAAGAAGATTAAGATTGTTTATCATTTAACTAGGGTCTTTCTGTGGAATAAAATTACTTCCATGGGATAGAATTTTCTTCTTTTGTGGCTGACATCCGTTGCCGGCCTTTTGATGCTGACCAAGCTAGCTCCGGCGTTAATTAGCCGTATAGCGGCCCTTTTGTTAAGGTGATACGACCACATTGTGGAGACGTACTTTCACATGAATAGCCAGTGTCTACAGATCTACTAGATACGAATAAAATATTTCCGATATAGTCGTTATACATCACTTTAGTTAATGAATTTATAGTTAAACGACTGTAGGTGAATTGCCTTCAATATTATATTTAGCTTATTTTTATATATAATTTAAGTTAAAGAATTTATAGTTAAACGACTGTAAGTCGTTTGCCTTCAATATCGCATATATCTTATCGTTATATATTATTTTAATCAATTAATTTATAGTTAAACGACTATAGGTCGTTTGATGTATATCGTTTATATTCTCGATTCGTTTATTGATCTAACTATTATGCTTATCAAACTTACCTTTAATATGGCTATAGGTTATCTAATTTTGAACATTATATTTATTTCTGCTTCTCTTCATAGTTGCTCCGGAGATACGTCATTTTATCTTTATTATGCCTGATTTTATCTCAGTTAGAGAATTCATTTAGCTAGTGTGCGGATAGCCGATTAATTTATTTGTACTGTACCGTCCGTCCGTTCAATAGGGAACTTGCTCAAACAAATAAAAACCGAAATAAATGCTAAAAACCATAAGTGGACATCCTATAAAAAAGTTTAGTAAAAAAAGAATCTATTAATTAAATTCATTGTGGCCAAAATCTTGAAATAAAAATGTCAAGAAATTCGAATTATTCCAGGCGCTCGGAAACGCGCGTTCACTGGTCGTGACGTAGAAGAGCATAATCAGTTTGTCGGCGCGCCGCACAGTGCTTTGAGTGAATGAGATAAATGGACAAAAATCATTACTCTTGTTGTACTCAACCGATTTATACTAAATAATAACCGTTGGGTAGCTAATACACTAAACTATATCTGACACACAAAAAATCTTAGTTTAGGTGTTTATAAAAATGTATGCTGGCTTGTACGCTATGAAACTTTTCATATTTCTGGATTCAGTATAACACAAAACGGCAAAAAAGTCGTAGTTAGGTTTTTCATCGCACAATTTTATTTTTTATAATAAATTAACATTATATACAAATAATAATAATAATAATAATAATAATAATAAATACATATAGGTAAAATAATTCAATAAATTTTGACATAGATTTAAAATGATACTACTAACTTTAGTTAATATAGAACTTCAGAAAGAAGGTACCCAGAAAAAATAAAGATCTTAAAATGGTTAAATAATATAATAAACATTCTTAGAAAAAGGAAAGGAAGTTCAAAATTGTAAAATTGCTACTCATTATGTAAATAAATGAAAATTTATACTTAAAAAAAATAATCATTAGATCCCTAAGCACAAAAAAACATAACTTTTATTGTTGAAAATAGGATAGAAAAAATTATTCGCTTTCCGAAAGGTCAGAACTGTCTGAACTTTGCAAGTCAAGTTCGCCAATATCTGAAGGCAAAATATCCGAATACTGTTGCCTACAAAAAAGTATATTTCCAAATATTCTGTGATATCATTCATGTTATCCTGTCGTGATTTGAAAGTTGTAGTCTTTCTGAAAGGTGATATAAATGGATCTGAGGTAAGTAGTAGATTATTCATAATGTCCTTATTTGAGCTTTTTCTAGAAATTTTTCTTGTATGGTTCAAACGCACTTTTCGGACCTCTTTATGTCTTGCTTCAAATGCATCCTCGGCTAGTTGCTCTATGGGCAAATCAAAAAGTTGGATAATCTCAATTCCATGAACTAGAATCTTATGGATACTGCAAGGCATGTAGTACCAAGGATATAATTCAATGTAAAGATTTCTCGATTCACTCAAAATCCGTTGAAACTGCACCAACTTGATTTTTTGTCCTATAGACACAACTCTTAAAATTTTTGAAAATTTTAAAATAAGTTCTTTGTTAATGCCGGTATCGAGGAACTTAACTCTGGGTTTTGAAAAAAACCTTCTAACCATATTCCCATAATTCGTGGATCCATAGCCTGGTTTTGTTTTGTCAATAATTAATCCCATTTGAACTTTAAAACCCTTCTGAAGTTTTCGTTTTTGGTTTTCAACAAGTTTTTTCTTTCCAGGGTCCTTAACTTGCCAACACTTTATTGGCAATATATAACAAACATTCAAAACAACGGATCCATGAATGAAGGAAAGGTAGGCCAAAGTTAAGATTTTCAATTTTTGTCACCCTTTCCAAAACTTTATCTGTGTTCATCTCGTTGAAAGACGAACCGCAAATAAAGCACGTTTGCGTTGAGTTTATTCCTGATAAAGTATTGATACAGCTGTCATCTAACATTGTAAAATGAAGAATATATTGCAGAGAAATCTGTACCTTTAATGTGAATGTTTAAATGTCGTATTTGTGCACATTGGTACAATACACGCCTTATGAGCTGTATTTTTCTCCATTTTAGTTCAAATCACAAAATACAAACCAAAAACACTGTCACAGACAAAACAAAAAATATGTACAACCCACTAAACCTAAAAACTTAAAGCATAACCGGCTGTCTCTCTCTGCGAGTCGCAATAGAATTCGCAGGTAGATGATCGGCCGATCCGCCGCGCCGATCGTTATGCTCTATGACGTCAAATCGTGTTTAAATTGGCACGGATTTAACGGCAACTTTAAAAATGTATAGAAACAAAACGGGTGATATTTAACACTTCAGATTTGGCACACCTTCTTTTTTAGCGTAATAGAACAGATTATTGAAATAAAAGAAAATGTGCAAGTTCCCTATTTATCTTGATAACATTTTGATTTGCTGTAACTTTTTGTTTTTAAAGATATCAAGGGAAACAAAAAAATAAAATGTAGGGTTGGTAGCCAAGTTTTTTTCTAAGTTATGTATAAAACAAAACACTAACAATTTTTTTGCAATATTAGCCTACTTTTTTTTTAAAATAGAACAACCTGTATATTATTTAATTTTTGAACTTTCTAGAGAAATCTAAACACATTTCGTGTATAATATCCTATACCTACCTTAAGCTGTTTACGAAATATTGACAGTTGAAAGTCGGGCATTTTGACAGGCTCTAAAATCTAAACCGCACGAGATCAAAGAAAACGATTTGCACATTCTTACCTTGGGTTGTCATAAGCTATCGAATGACAGTAACTTTGAATTTAACCGGAGGTTTAAAAGTTCCGGTTAATTTTATCCGCGAGTTAAATTCGAAGTTACTGTCATTCGACAATTTATGAAAACTTAAAATAGGAACGTGCAAACCGCTTTCTTTGATCTCGTGCGGTTTAGATTTTGGAGCCTGTCAAAGTGTCAAAATACCCAACTTTCAACTGTCAATATTTGGTAAACAGCTAAAGATAGGTATGGAGTATTATACACAAAATGCGTTTAGATTTTTCTAGAGAGTCAAAAAATATAGTAATATATAGGGCATTCCATTAAAAAAAATATAAAGTAGGCTTATATGTCAGAAAATTGTTATTGTTTTGTTTTATATGTAACTTAGAAAAAAACTTGGCCATCAACCCTACATTTCCTTTTCTGTTGTTGATATCTTTAAAAACAAAAAAGTTACAGCGAATCAAACTGTTATCAAGATAATGCAACACGTTTTTCTGATTAAACCCAAAGATTTTTTTTCCCAATTAATTAAAAAAAAATGAACCTAGCCCCGGAGAGTCGCGTTACAAAGCCCGGCCCCTGTCGTGGGGTCGTTTGAGCGCCACCCGTTCTAGCCAGCTAAATGGAAAAAGCTCGGCTGGTGTTGTACCGAGTGGCTAGATTCGCTCATAAAATTAACCGGTTCTCAGTTCCTAATTTCGAATTATCAAAAAAAAAACGAAAACAATGGCGTAATTATAATCATGATACAAAGAATACAAGATATGATCGATCGCTGTCTAAAACTCGTCCGTCGTGCGCATGACGTAATTAGTGACTGATTTTAAATTCAAGCGTATGGCGGCATTATATTTACTACTTTATTAAACCTTATTTTAACAATATTTATCTTGGTACCCGATCCCAAAGTTTAAAGATAGTTTCATAAGGATGTTACATATGTAAATTTTAACGTCATTATTAATTTTAAGCCCATATATATTTTTAAATATTTAATTAAAAATCGGACATTTAAGGACAGCACATGAAGAGCGAAAGAGCTTTTTCTCACAAGAATTCTATTTTCGTTTTATCGGTTCGGGTGTTTCATACTGGATACTTTATAAATACATTTATAGCCGTTTTATTAAACTGAACTATATGATATTTAAATTAACGAATAACAAATGTATAATCCTACACTATATTTACTTTGAGCTCAATAAATACAATAATTATTTATTCTGTTCAACTAAAAATTTTACAGTTTCATATATTATGTAATTAATTAGCATTATTGTTTGTTAATACATATCAAAATAGAGAATAACACTGTAATATGACATAAAACGTAGTATAAGTAAACTTATATTACCAGAAAGAAAGCAAATAAAACCCATTTATTTATTTATTTTTAAATAGTTTATTTAAGAATCATAATTTACAATTTACACTCATATATTGACACAATTTGATCATGTCTATATTAATAAATATTACTGTTTATGGTAATTATGTCTATGGTTTGTACACAGCCAGAGCAAAATGCATTCTTTACCACGTAATATTTGACGAGCTTATTTAAGAATCATAATTTACAATTTACAGTTATATATTCATACAATTTGATCATGTCTATATTAATAAATATTGCTGTCTATGGTAATTATTATCAATACTTGACGACTGATAAGCTCATAGTCATATAGTCAATACATGTAATCATGGTATCGGAGGCCACACCTTAGTTCTAAAAACAATTAATGTAAAACGAAGTAATTATCGATGAAAAGTGTAATTTTAGTGTTTAAAATCTGGCTAGTAACACTTCTCTTTTAAATTTTTCCCGAACTTCACAACAGTACAAACCGAAAGTCTCTCTCGAAACAGTCTTCTTCGAAATGCCTCGAACACACCCTAGCATTATCCACAGTAAAATTGTCCAATATCTTACAAGCGTGTATCCATGCATTTCTTAAAACATCCTCGGGGAGAAACTGGAAAAACCTTATGTCCTTCGCTTTAGTGCAGCCCTTCGCTTGATTATTTAGTTTGTACACAGCCACAGCACAATGCATTATTTAATTACCAAATAATATTTGACGAGCTTATTTAAGAATCATAATTTGCAATTTCCAGTAATATATTTATACAATTTGATCATGTCTATATTAATAAATATTACTGTCTATGGTAATTATTGTTAATACTTGAAGACTGGTAAGTTCATAGTCAATACATGTAGTATTGGTATCGGAGACAACACCTTAGTTCTAAAGACAATCAATGTAAAACGAAGTAATTATCTATGAAAACTGTAGTTTTAGTGTTTCAAGTCTGGCTAGTAACACTTCTCATTTAAATTTTTCTCGAACTTCTCAACAGTTCAGACCGAAAGTCTCTTTTGAAGCAATCTTCTTCGAAATGCCTCGAACACACCCTAACCAAAGAGCACATTAAAAGTGTCCAATCTCTTACAAGCGTTTATCCATGCTTTTCTTAAAACATCCTCGGAGGGAAACTGGGAAAACCTAACGTGTTTCGCTTTTGTGCAGCCCTTCGCTTGATTATTCAGTCTGTAAACAGCCACAGAACAACGCATTATTTACGACGTAATATTTGACGAGCTATTAGGAACTAAACCTTGATAATACCAAAATCCGATTAAATCAAACTTAAATATTAATTAAAAACTACTTCAAGCACTCTGAAAACCGTCATTTGTAATTACAACAACTCTAAATAACATTAAAATAGCATAGGTTAAGTGGGCTGCCGCCAAAGTAAGTCACCGATGACGTAGTCGACAATCGGCGAGGCCCCGCCCACATGCGCAATGTCATATCTTCTTTTTTCTTTGTATCATGATTATAATCCACTAACCTCTATCAAGAAAACACAATCTAAAATTTAATGAACACTATATTTGCTACTAAGTCCTTTTTTTTTAAACACAGCAACAATCTATCTGGAGAAACAGGTTATATTAAAATGTGGTTGAGTACAATATGAAGATTGTACGTACAGAGACCAATTCAGTTGGAAAACCTCGGTTCTATATGCCTTATCACTAAATGCACTAAACACTACTTATCAAAGTGATCACTTGACGTAGACTAAGCTTCTTACAACTGGGTATGCGTGCACTAATAGCTGCACTGATGGTGATAATATGCCGCAATGAGCGGACACAATGATTATATCAAAAAAACTTGAGAAGTTAATAAAAGCACCAGATTAGATTAAAACTATGGTTAGCTTGATTCATATGATAAAAAGATAAAATTCAGAGCGGTTATACCTGCCGACTAATGAATGAAAAGAATGAAGTTATCCAGCCAGCGCTTGACTTTTAAAATGAGAAAACAACTCAAAGCAATTAGATTAACTGGTCCGATAAACCAGTGAATAAATGTAAATTAAATTAATTAAAGTCAATGAGCTACCTCAATTCAATGTTTGCTTTATATGAATAAAAGCAAATGAAGAGTAAACGTAAGAAACAATGAGACACAAAACTTATACCCAAATCCCGTCGTCGAACTCTGTCGATGGCCTCTAGTGCGGGAACCACCAGTTAAGGCCCTTCACTGACGCTTCTGGCCTTCCAGAAAAAAAAGTTGTGGACCTGCTTCTGGCCCACCAGAAAAATCCTGAAATAATCCAGTACGCATTAAATGACCCCCCCTTTTTTAAAAAAACATAACCCCCCCCCCCCCCCGTTTGCATAGATACATCTTCTTTATAAAGCAAATTTTCCCAGACAAAAAAAAACGTGGACTTGTGGACTTGCAATGCAATAATGCAAATAAAAGATATATTAAGGTTCAGACAACTTGAATATAAAAAGATAAGTATGAATCACTCCTAAAAAGAATATATAAACTTCCCCATATGATCAAAATTAAAGTTGCATTAAAATAAAAATTCGGATCAGATAAAATGGAGTAGATAAGATAGCATGTGAGAAAAGCAAATGGCGATATGTGCACAAAAAAAAAGCTAACACAGATAAGCAATCAATTTCATTAATTTAGGCAAAACGGTAGCGATATTTATCTCAAATTCGGACTTGAGGGTGGATTAGGAGAAATTCGACGGTCTCGGTCTTATGGGACGAACGTGGAAGCCGCTATAAATAATGGAAACAAAAAAAATTAGCATCATGGCGGTCTCGTGCTTCACAGGCCACAGAAAAAGGAATCCAGAGAAAATGCTTACCTAGTACAGCATGTAGAGCCCGAATAATCGTGTTAAAACACAAACAGAAACGACACGATAAATCCCCTATCAAAAGGGTTGTATTATATCACAATACTTAAAACGTGAAGTTTCTAGCCGCCCTGGCAAGCGTTCGTCTTATGTTCCGGTCAAACTAGCAAAGGCCCGTCCACTCCGTTCGTCAATTCGCCTTCGAAATTAAATACTGCGACACAATTAGTAATGGGCTGAAAACTTGCCGAGTGCCTCGATACAAGGAATAATTCTAAGAAAATAAACGCCTTAATTCTCGCTTATTATGATGATAAATGACGGCGGAAGCCACGAATAGTGAGCTAAAATTACATTCTTCCAGAAATGCTAGGAAATGCTCTAACAGGAATGATAAACCTTCAAAAATCTAAATCGAGAATGACAAACGCGCGATAGATAGCTCATCCCTATTATTTGGCATAAACCTTCCAAAAAAACTGGTCAGCCGTACAGAACGAGAAATACATTTAAAGCAGAGGTCCAAAAATGATCTCAGGAATATCAACCTAGGGTTCTCAAAAGGTAATAAAACATTCAAACTGAAATTAAATTATGGTGCAATAAGTCAAATGCAACGTATTTGCAGGCTAACAGAATTCTTTAAAAATATAAAACGGTCGGCTGGCTGTTTACGATAATATGATACAAATCAAGCCAAGTTATCTTAATAATAAGGTACCTCGTTTATCAACTAACATAAATAGTCACAACAGATTCTAAAAGCTAATACGAATATATAGCTAATCTATACCTAAAATATAGTTAATTCATATTAGGAAAACAGCATTTTCAAGCAAATCAATTAATAGATTTAGAATTAATAAGCCGACGCGATGGCATTTTCAAGCGAATTGTTGGCAAGGCCAATTAATAAATTTAGAACTAATGAACCGATGAGTGCAAAATACAGCATCATTTTTTCCCTAAATGCGGCATATAAATGAAATTTTAAAATTGGGAAAATCGGACTGTTACAATAAATTGAAAAAAAAAATATAGAAAAAAATTTTTCGTGTGCGTTTCAAGTGAACAGCAGTTTGTATACATACGGTGAAGTCCACAATTTGAATTACTATCTCCGTCATGAGGCATTTCATTATATTTTCACTAGATATGAAGGCTCGGTTAAGACACAAATCTAATATGCCTCAGTAAGTTCAACAGTGCGTTAGACGAGCAACCTGAAATTTTTCTTCAACTAGCCATCGTATTCCTTAAATATTGTTGCCATTAGGCATCAAATTTCTGAATAGTTATCATTTATTTCTAAATAAAAAAGTAAATAGTTAAAGAAATACCCGCAGTTAAACCAGTTTCCTGGTCTTATCTAAGGTGTTTGATTCAGTGGACGTTGATTTTCTACTTGGAGACTATTGGGATAAGTGGGACTACATTTGAACTTTTCAAAAATTACCTCCTCAAGAGGAGACAAATAGTCCAAAAGACATACTTTTGGCTCAAACGGGGCGGTTGTATGTAATTTTACCACTAGAAGTATTATCACTTAAGCGGATGACACCATTACTACATATGTTTTTGCAAGTAAGAAAAAAAAATCGGGATTATTCAAGATACTAGAATGCTTGATGTTAAGCAGTATTTCTATAACTAAAATCAATATGACTTTGGATCATCGCTTTGATACTAGGCAGAAAAAAATATTCTCAAAGCTTTCATTGCCAATGAAACTATAGGACATAGATCTGTCTTAAAGGTATTTAATATCTATCAAGCAGAATTTTAAACTTCTTATCCGAAAGATAATTTTTTTTCTGTCTTTGAAAAGGCTATAGATAATGGTCAATAACAAAAATTATTTTAACCTTGAATATTTTGTTCGATCATTGTGAAATGGGCGATTACTTCAGAACTATTTTTAAATCGATTAGTATCTATATGCTCTAAGTCCTTCAGACCAATCAATCTCACGTCATTCTTACTCAAGACGATGGAGAAGGCCGTAGACAATTACATCAGATCCACTACCTTAGAAACGCGGCCATTGAATGCAATCCAGCATGCATACAGAACGGGCAGGTCTACAGAGACGGCACTGTTCCAACTGACCAACTGATCATACAAGAACCACGAAATGAGCAAGAAATCGGGCTCTGCGCATTTCTAGACATCGCGGGAGCCTTCGATAATACTTCCCACGTGGCTGTAAAGAGGACACTAACGAGAAGGGGAGTGACCGACACAATATTTCGATGGGTGTCTGTGAGGTCTGTGAGGTTCTTGCCACGAGGACAGCAGAAAGTTCAGTACCTAGGGAATCAGAATATTGAAGTGAGTACCACTCGAGGTACGCCACAGGGCGGAGTATGATCATCACTTATGTGGAGTCTAGTGGTGGATCAACTACTGGAAATACCGACAGACCTCGGCCTACATTGTTTTGGATATGCCAATGATATTGTCATCACAGCAAGAGGAAAGTTTGAGAGTACCGTGCGTTCAATTTATCTTCATAACATTTTGATTCGCTGTAACTTTTTTGTTTTTAAAGATATCAAGGTAAACAAAAAAACAAAATGTAGGGTTGGAAGCCAAGATATTTTCTAAGTTACATATAAAACAAAACACTAACAATTTTCTGGCATATAAGCCTACTTTATATATTTTTAAATGGAACACCCTGTACATTACTGGACATTTTTGGACTCTCTAGAGAGAGCTAAACAAATTTCGTGTATAATACCCTATACCTATCTTTAGCTGTTTACGAAATATTGACAGTTGAAGGTAGCGCATTTTTACACTTTGACAGGCTCTAAAATCTAAACCGCACGAGATCAAAGAAATCGGTTTGCATATTCCTATCTAAGGTTTTTATAAGCTATCGAATGACAGTAACTTTGAATCTAACCGAAGATTTAAAAGTTCCGGTTAATTTTATCCGCGGGTTAAATTCGAAGTTAGTGTCATTCGATAGCTTATGAAAGCCTAAGATAGGAATATGCAAACCGCTTTCTTTGATCTCGTTAAATTTAGATATTAGAGCCTGTCAAAGTGTCAAAATGCCCGACATTCAACTGTCAATATTTCGCAAACAGCTAACGATAGGTATAGGATATTATACACGAAATGTGTTTAGATTTCTCTAGAAAGTCCAAGAATGTAGTAATATACTAGGTGTCCCATTTAAAAAAATATAAAGTAGGCTTTTATGTCAGAAAATTGTTAGTGTTTTGTTTTATATGTATTTTAGAAAAAAACTTGGCCACCAACCCCACATTTTGTTTTTTTGTTTACCTTTATATCTTTAAAAACAAAAAAGTTACAGCGAATCAAAATGTTATCAAGATAAATTGAACGCACGGTACCTGGCTGTAAAGCTAATGGCAGTAATTTGTTTCACATAACTGGGAATTTGCAAATTTAGTTTGTCGCCTTGATATCGGAATCGACTTGAGCTCAATTCGTTCGTTTGTAAGTAAGTAAGATATTTCCTATTTATAGTATTTCGTCATTAACTGTGTACAGTCAGACTTTTAAGAAGTCAACGTTTTGTTATACAATTATTTCAAAATAAGAGCTGGGCAATATTAATATTATAAGGCATAGATTAAAAGGTAGTATCTTATTTTGCTTTGATTTAATATTCTAATAATATAGGTGAAATACATTACAAGAAAACCTTCTCATTAGTTTATGAAGGTTACCATAATCTTAAATTAATTTGAGATAGGATTAATTGTCCTGAAAGGGTTTGTGTAATTGTTCATATTTAAGTAAATGTTATTTGGAATCTTGATGTTTATTTTGGCAAATTGCAGTCAAGATAATAACTAATTCGTGTATCCACAGTTTTCCAACGTGCTTATACAGGGTATTTTTCTAATTTTTATTGCCCTATTTTCAATAATCATTGACAAATTTCTAGCAAAACAAAATTAGTAGCGCTCGCACCTAACTGCCAAGACATAGACCCACTTTTAAAAAAAATCAAATCCGCTGAGTAAACTTGGCATATGGACCGCCTAATGAGCAAACTAACAAATAATGTTACATATTTGGCACCTAACTCTTAAGGCAGGTTACAACCCTTTGGGTATGTATATATTTCCTCAAAACGAATATTACATTTTTCCAGAATTACGGTAGCTCCCTATAAAATTGCAAAGCAAATCAAACCCGTTCTTCTTTATTTGCATTATTTAAAAAATATTTTTTTACAGCCATACGGTTACGTAATTTGAACAGTTGGCGAAGCTCCTCTCCGAGCTATTCTGGTGGGACTCGAGGAAGCGCTTCCTTGTCGCACTGTAACGACAATCTTGAGAGGGTTCCTCCTCAAAACTTCCACCAAGTTGAAGATATCGGACACGATATCTTTGGATGGCAACTAAATTGCCTTCTTTCCAAAGAATGTGTTTCTTGCCATTTCGTTTTAACATAATGCACCGCACTTTTTGTTATGATGAGCCTTTTTACAACCGCTCTCTGATTTTTTTCTGTTGAGTTAAATTTGGCATTTCAAATAGTTATTTATGCAACAAGTGTGTAAAGTGGCCCTTTTTTATGAATGAGAATATTGTCCCATGAATAAAAAAGGGTACTTTATACATGAGTAGCATACAAAATCTTTTCTACTACCAAAAATATATGAAAAACTAAAATTATTATTAAATTACTTTACGCACTAGTGCGTAAACTAAATGATTTTACGCACTGCACTAAAAGTCAAAAATTGTCAGATTTACTTTGCACACTGCGTAAAATAATTTATTTTACGCACTGCACATTAAAAAGGCATATTTTAGGAATCTTAGAGAGTGCGTAAAGTGAGTATTTTACGCACGGTAGGAAAAAAGTTTTTATGGCACTGATATGACTGAACAGTGTGTCTATTTGACCTTTAAGAAATGGGACAGGTAACTAATTCTTATTTTATACAGATAAAAATGTATGTCCGAAAACTTTTGGCCGTTACCGTACCAATCATCATTTTTCCTATTCTAGCATGCAAAACTTCTGTTCTTGATTATCATTGTGATGAATCTTTTTTTTTTAATATAAAGGAAGAGCTATCTTTTTCTTAATGTTTATTTAGATTGGAGGAGCATATTTGTATTTAATTCCAATTCTCAACGATATAGTACCTCGATGACACTAGCTCTAAAAATACCCTTACAATGTATCTTTACCTCACTATATCGCTCCTGTGGTGAACTATTTAAATGAAATATTTCTCCAACGCTCTCTAGGAATAAGAGATATCGTTTAATTAACGCCCCCGCCCGCTCTCCTGATTTGACCTCGCTGAACATTCTTTTATGATAACTTAAAAGTATGGCGTATGAAACGAAGAGAGTTAATTTAAGAGTCTCGCCATGATATTGCCATCAAGATGAGAAGAATAAAGATTTGACTACTATTTTTAACAACGTTAACTTTTGTTGATTCTCTTCCGTCTTATCAATAAATTAGAGGGCAGCGTTTTGCGCATTTAATTTGGCACGTTTTTAAGTTTTTAAATATATTTTGAATTTCTCTGCGTTATTACTTCCACAGAGACATTTTTATTTTCTGCTACGCCACTGAGTTTTTCCTATTTTGACTTCAAATTAATTGCCTACTGAACCTAATGATAGTGTTATTTGTTTCTTCGCTTGCCTCCGTTGAACCTCCTCTCTTGTTTGCTGTTTTTGTCGCTATTGCTTGCTATGAATCGCCTTGTTTTGGTCCATATGTTTACAATTATTCTAACACATCTGCCTAATTTGGTGGGATTTACAAGCTTCTTTTTAAAGATGTGATTCTGATGAAATCTTTTGTGCACGAGAAAACTAATTAGTTAGCTTCTGTGGGAATCGGGTTACGTAAAGTCGTAGGTTATAAAATGGATTTAAAAAATATTTTGCTCTATCATCTGAGAAATATGCAAAAAGGCATCTCAAGAGAGGTGATTTAAGATATAAGACCCAACTTGTCATTTTTTGTGTGGCGCAATGCGTATACATATTTTTAAATTTATGCCTCAGTATTTTAAATGTTTGCATTCCTCTCAGTATTAATTCAGAATTTTTAGTTTAAAACATCAAAAATTACATCTTGAAGAATTAGACCTTAAAATTTTAAAAAATCGGTATAAGCCAAAATACATGTATTGTTTAACTCAAACTCAATGATTCGAAAATTTAAGATATGTTCATTTTATGCTGGGGTAAAAGATCCCAGAAATGAAAAATTATATCTAACCAACAGAAGACAGAAAACGATTTGCTGATCGAGAAGAAATACCGATAAATGAAATAGAAAAAAAATTATATGCCTCACCTTTATAAGCACACAACTGAAGTGAAACTTCTGAAAGATATTAGGAGTTTAATTTTTATTTTTTAAGATTTTTTTCTCTCAACCTTCGCCCTGGTTTCGACACTTTTTTTAATTTCTTTTTCCTTTTTCCTTAATTTTTTTTTTGCCGAAAACCGCGTTTCTCTCACTTTTTTTTTCTTTATTTCGTTTTATAATGCTTTTATTAACTTTTGAAACCATTTTTTTCTTTTTTTTTTGCTGTTTATTTTTTTTTCTTATTTGGTTTTATAATACTAACTTACAATCTTTTTTTTATAAATTTTTTATCTTATTTCGTTTCATAATACTTTTATTAACTTTCCGAATTTTTTTTTACGTTTTCTCAATTTTTCCCCATTGTTTCAAATTTTTTTGTTTCTTCTTCATAAAGCATTTTTTTCTTCTCATTTTTGCCATCCCCCACCTCGTAGCCGCCTTCGAAGTCTTCCTGCATTAGAATACGCATCCTTAACACAGTTTATACCGTACCCGAATCAGTTAAACAACTCTCCACGTGTTTTGAAGCCAAGCGCTTCAACCAATAAGAGAGCTGGGAGTTCTTATTTTGCGCCCGCGCTCAATGAGTGAACGCTGCCTTTATAAATAAAGCATCAGTTCGGCATATATGTATGTCTTTTTTCAATAAGATACAGCCTGTAAAGAGAAAGAGATAGAGATAGAGATAGTGTTGTCGAGAATTAATCGTAAAACGAGGCACGCAACAGACTTGTATTGTGCTTGTATTCAGATGAGATCTCGAATATTACGTTGGGGCTTGGAACCTTCGGCAACATGCACTAAAACAGAGTTTTATCCACAATACCGAAACAGAATATTTGCACTCGACGCGCGTTTCGCTAACCATGTTAGCATCATCAGGAGATGATTAAAACTAAAATTAAAATCTTCCTAACTCCCTTTTATACCATTGTTTGTTGCAAGCGGAACTAAAAAGAACCAATCCTGGGATCCCGCTAGTCACGCTTGATCAACCAATACAATGGACTATAGGGAATAGGCCCTCTATCTCTATTTAAACTATTCTTACATTTAATAATTTCCATACTTTCATATGCGTCTAATAATCTAATATCAGTTATATTATGAATTAATTTTAAATTTTTAATTGTTATTCTATGATTATTATCAAAAGCATGCTCGGCAACACTTG
>MU192879.1:16660-26779 GCA_016904865.1 Pissodes strobi | reverse complement strand
ATGAATGATAGCGGGTCACATATTTTTATTGATATTCAAGGATTTATATGCTCCTTTGGATATATCCCCAAAGAAATGTCAGTTTTTGATGGCGTTCGATATTCTACTTTCCTATTTAAATCACCTTTTAAAAGAAATATGTTATCTGCTTTAGATACTAAGGTTGTAACTTGGTCTGAAGATTATCATGGAATTGAGTGGGATAGTGGAAATATAGACTTGAATGAAATTGAAGATATTTTACACAAAGTGATCCAACCCTATGAAAATCCTAGAATATACGTAAAGGGTAATGAAAAAGCCAATTTCTTGAAGATGTGTTTAGACGAAAAGCTTATTAATAATATTCCTGTTGGATCTGAACCCAAATTAAGCAAATTTAAAAGTCTGCCAGAATGCTACTTTCATAAAAATATTAAACCATGGCATTGTGCATTAGCTAATGTAAAATAACTGCATAAATATAAAAATTCATATTAATTTAGTTGTTTTACTTCCCATTTCATAGCCCTATTTTACCCCCACTTCTATTTGATGCATGGTAACTTCAAATTTATCAGTATTACGCTTGCAATATTCAACAACAAAAAATTAAACAAGACAATTCTCCTACTAAAATTGTGCAAAAGCGAAAGTTAAATAAGCCAAGCAAGAAAACATCTGAAAAAATTAAACTGGAAGAAACCTGCTCCATTTGTTTAGAAAATATGAAGAAAGAAGATATTTTTACACCAAGTTTTTGTTGCCATGAATTTTGCTTTATATGTTTAATGCGTTGGACACTAAATAATGCATATTGTCTACTTTGCAGACAATTTTATTCTTCAGTAAAAATAAAACATCTCGATATTCGTATTCCTGCAATACAAGAAAATGAAGAAGAACAAAATATATTTTTAAGTTTGTTTAACATAGAAAACTGGTATTTTAATGAATAAAGCACATCGAAAATATTTTTTACTGTTTTTGTTGTTTTACTATCTGTTTTGTTGTTTTTGTGCTGTTTTCGCCGTTTTTGCTGTCTGTTTTGCTGTCAGTGGCGGCTCGTGCAGACAATAGGTGAAGCGCCGCAGGCAAAACTGCGCGAAAAAGTTTGGGGCCACGCCCAAAAGTCCTGCGGTGGCGATACCTGCGAGAAATAATATACCATGAGCGCCGCCACCAATTTATAATAATATCAAAAAGATAATAGAATTACTAACTTACCCACACTCTCGCGTACAGTTATTTTGACTGCTCCCATATACTTTTTAAATGTAAGGTCTATTCTTCGATTTTGTAGTGAGGCTTTTCTTTAACTTCGCAAATGATAATGCACAGTGAATATGGCCCGAAGAAGCTTCATGCCTACTACAACCTCTTGTCACATTCCCAATAATGTTAAATCCGTCTTTATTATAAACGCTCGATTTTCCACCTACACTTAAACAGGGCATACAAAATAGTTTATTTAAATAAACACTTCCACACAACCAATTATAATCAGAATACTCAGATCAGATTTCGAAACCTACGAACGAAAATTCTCTCTCTTGATTTTACTACTTGTTTTTCTATTTGAAGGAAAGGCTTAGGTCCCTCCGTATTTAAAAAGTCTCTTTTATCATCGTTTTCAACCTTGAAAATGGTGTTTCTAACAAGATGTAGATCGGATCATACAAGGGAAACATTTCGTAAAACGTTTCGTAAAACAATGCGCGACAACGACGTGATGCAAATTTGCTTCCGAACGACTGTGAACTGAATTTAACATTAACATAAGAACCTGTCGGAGTCGCATTGTCGGGCTGCTTCCGTTCTATAAATAGCTCACGTATCTAGCATGTCTGCTTCGCCCGTTGCCATAGCAACCATCGTAAATAAATCTGTATATTGCAGTGCAATTATTGATCTTGCTGTTTGCGATTCCCACGTGTTTCGTGACTGTATTGAGTGTCGAAAACCGCCCGCCCCGGCCGATCTTATGACAAGTTATTCAGCGCGCTACGTTTTATAGTTAATTATCTTTTATGAGTATTATCGCACTAATTTTGATTAGAAATTTATATTATGAAAATTTGTACTTTTAAGTAATGTAATTTTAGAAAATGCACTAATTTTGATTAGAGATTTAGATTATAAAAATTTTATTTAATTAAAAATATTTTTATTTTAAAGTAATGAAATTTTAGAAATTGTAGGTGAAGCGGCGCTTCACCTGTGTCCAATGACGAGCCGCCACTGTTTGCTGTCTGTATATCTGTTTGGCTGTCTGTCTCTCTGTTTTGCTGGCTGTCTCTCTGTTTTGCTGTATTTGTTGTCTGTTTTGCTGTATTTGTTGTCTATTTTGCTGTCTGTTTTGCTATCTGTCTGTTCTGAAACAAACATGCTCTACTACTACTAGCGTGTGTAGGGTACTGATGTCTGTTCTGCTGTTTTGCTACCGAACGAAACAGTGGAAATGATGTACATATGAATTAAAGTTGGATGGTAATGTGATAGATAGTACTACTAGTACTACTATCGTCTTGCAGAAAAATTAAATTTTTGTAAAACGGTTTTTGTAAAGATTATTTCTATGACTCTGCTTTAGTATATCATTTAAAAGCAAAGTTTTGCTATTTTGTACCGGTTTTGTTTTATTTTTATTATATTTTACAGTATTTTGTTATATGTTTGGCTCGCCGGAAGTAAAATTTGAAGGTTGTGACATGACGATTACTGATAAAAACCGCTCAAGGCGATCGCTGACGAAAAAGGGTCATGGTGGTTTATTGTTTGTTAGTTTACAAGATAAAATATGGGATTTGCTCTATTACCTTGTCAAGATATAAGCGAAACTTTTATGAAGAATAGTTTTTTTCATTTAGGCCTTTCCTTTTTGTTAATTGAGTGGTATATTTAAAAAACTACTTTTTAACCAAAACCGAGACTAGGGCGTTTAAGTTTAAGAAGTTTCACTTTTGATATACGTACATAGTGCATGCCCATTTTTTGTTTTTGTTTGTTTCTCCATCGGTCTGTCTTGGGGTATTGAACGAGCATTACTTATCTACTAGGGCCTTTCAAAAAATAAAATTTTTGTAAAACGGTTTTTGTAAAGATTATTTCTATGACTTTGTGGAATTAGTTCATGCAAATATAAACAGAAGTGGTCGGGATACACAAATTCTTTTATTATTGCTTAAAACCATAAAGAAGGGTGTGGTATTTTAATTAACCACTTTTAATGAACAGTATAACATAGGGTGGTGAGAGAAATTGAAACATGTATTTGGTATTGATATAATTTAATAATGCAGGTGTAAATTGCATTTAAATATAATGGAGATAAATAAACAGTGTTTTCTATGTTAAATAGAAAATATATATGTACAATTCTTAGACTAAAACTTTCAATCACTCATCATTCGTTCAAGTATAAAACTAAAATTACAAAAGGTTTCTTAATATTAGAAATGTCTACTGAAGAGTCTTGATTGTTTGATTTAAAAATTAGTTTTTATCTTTCTTATTTTAATACTTCGTTCTCAAACTAAGCGACTTTCACACAGCATACCTTTCCACTTTGACTGCTTTACCTGCCTTGCTTTACAGGAATTCGACAAGGAATATTAGTCTGCCTTCCGCCATTTTATGTTCCAATTTCCAACGGGAACGGGGATGCTATCGCTTCTAACTTCGAAGAATTGCTTTAAAAAGCTCAAAAGGAGGTCTTTGTCCAACCTTGGACAAAGATAACTGAGGTGCACGCAATATTTTCTAATATTCGTGCATACAAGAGAAATTGCCCAAAAAGGAATTTGACCTTTTGGCGCGAAGAGGCACTTGCTGCTCGGTGGCACGACCGACCCAGCAACGTGGAGTGTTTGCAGGTTTGCAGAGCACTGACTTGAATAATTTCTTTCGTCGAGCGGCTACTGGTGCCACGATCAAATAAAAAGTGGGGATTGGCACTTTGCCGAATTCGTTTGAGATTAAAAGGGTAGAAGCTGTTTTCTTTCTTTATTTGACAGACTGATTCTGACGGAGACAAAAATACGTTGACTTTAAAACGATTACAAACGTTTTCCATTACTAGTGAAAGTTGGCTCTATTGTAATCTCTTATATTGACAGCACTGCTGTACAGGTTCGAATTAAGGGATCGTCCGTCTAGGGTTGGACTAAGGGGTTTTGAAGAACGTGACATTTGCTGATTTAAATGTACAAATTGGGTTGTACCCGGGGTGAAATAAATCTATTTTGTGTTTAATTATGGCTCATTCATTCTACATACATACAGGGTGTTATCACCAAACTATACGGTGAAAAACGATAGTTTCTACACGTGTTGGGGTGTTTCCCCAACAAGAAGCTATATTTGTCTGGACTAATTCGAATATCAGAAATTTAAACACAAACCATATTTGTCTGGACTATGGCATCAATGGCCTATCTAACATGCTTGATTAATTACTTTTGTCTTAGAATGTTACAACAATAATTGAAAACTTTAAACTAGATGTACTTTTGATGACTGTATTATAAGAATCAATAAAATAATATTCTCTGTGCTCGGATAATTAACGAAGGGTAAAAATTTAATTCAAATGATTAAACCCGCATATGTAGGTATTTCAAACGTAAATGTTTGACTAAAGTACCGCTACAATTGGCAAATAGACATATGTTATTATCTGCGTGGTCCCCTTTATTTCGTTCCAGTCTGGTACTTTTTATTTGCTAGGGTGTCTCGCTAATTCCCCCTTTTGTAATATTTGAGGTGACGAACGGGTTGTTTCATAGAAAATAATAAGATACTGTTTACAATCATTTATTTTGCACATTGTGATTTTATTACTATATTTCAATTATATAGGAATGTAAAGCTACTATATGAAACACAATTTATTAGTTCTTGATTGAATATAAATTGACTATCATTATCCAAGTTTTAAAGGATGAATGCTTAATTATTAGTAGTTAAATTAGATAATGTCTTATTACATAATACACAATTACTCTGGGAGCTGGGAGGGCCATCTATTTCAGTACGCCAATCCGGTCTATTGTAATGAATAAAACACGGTAATATTATTTGTAGGTTGAAGTTAGCTTTATATGCGCTTGGCAGTTTTCCCCAAATATTTAATAGTTCGAGAGGGTTTGCATTTTGATTAAGTAATCCAACGGAATCATTTTCAGTTCTTCAGAGGTAAATTCTATTAACTGTCTCTCTCCATTTACATGAGATAAAACAATATTAACACCAGGGCAACAATTCATTTTTTAATAATTATTGATCCTAACGGGTGTAGCCGGCGATTTTCGTTGATGTTTTGTTGTCAATAGGTGAGAGGGTTGATTTTGTTGTTTAGCTTCTAATTTTTGAAATCGTTTTCTTTCACGAAATTTCTTGTTGCACTCTTGAACAACTTTGGTGGTAAACAGCGAAGAACTGGATTACTTAACACGTATTCTAATGGTTTATATGATTCGCAAAATCCCAAGAGAAATCAACTGGTGCTGATATCTGAGGATGGCGCAGCACAACAATGTGTTCTAATGGTTCACAGTTCCTTTCATCCCAGATCGGCGGGTACTGATATATTGAATAATTGAAAGTTGTAGCGTTCCTATTTAAAAAGATGAGGAGTGGTGGGAGGAATTTACAAATTGAAATTAGGTGGGAGGATATTGATGTGAAGTTAAGTAGGGGGATATTTGGTTTGAAAATAGGTAGGGGGACTTGTAATGTGAGGTTAGGTGGGGGGACTAGCGGTATGAAGTTACGTAGGGGATAATGATATAGTATCCTTAAATAGTATCCCTAATTTGATTTAGAACCCGCGGTAACACCCTACTATCGATCATTGGATAGAAGGGCTGGATGTGGCAGAAAAAAAATTGAAAAGAAAATCAAGATAATGATCTAATAGATTATTTGCCAAATAATCAATTTCAGACAGTAGTAGAAGCACATAACTAAACAAATTTTCGTGGGACAGTAAGAACGATAAGAAATCGTATAAAGAAAAATTCGGAACTGAGAAACAGGGTAGCTGCTAAAACGCCATTTTTGACTGATATGAATAAAGGGAAAAGAATAGGGTGTGCGATGGAAAATTTACCGCAAGGTATGGACTTCTGGACTAAGGCAGATTAGAGTATACAGGCCGCCAAATACACGGTATGAAGAAAGATATACCCAACATGTTAAAACAAGTGGAAGATTTTCTGTTAATGTATGGGGGTATAAGATTTCCAGAGGGCTAGGAATATGTCACCATATTCGAGGAAGATTTAATACTCAAACTTATATACAATACACATTCTTCAAAATGTTAGGTTGCCATCGGTAAACAATATATTTCAACAAGAATTATACCAGCATTATAACTGCCTCGTCCATACAGCAAGGAAAGTTTTGGACTGGATTCGGGAAAATAATATTTCATTGTTACCTTGGCCCTCAAGAAGAGCTAATATCAATCCAATTGAAAACGTTTGGGGATATATCGTGAAAGAAATCAACCAAAAAAATGATTTCCATCCAGAAAAGTCACGATTTGTGGAATAAAATTAAAGAAACCTGGAATAATTACAATGTTCATCACGCCCAAATGCTGGTGGTATCAATGCTTAGACGTTTAAACCTATTGGTGGAAAAAATTGATTCTTTTTGAAATATTAAACCAATGTTTTTTTTTATTATTTGAATAATATGTTTTATAATTCATTTTGAAGTCGTATCTTATTGTATATCATTAACCTGTTTTTCTTTGAAAAATTTCTTCTACCACCTCCAGCTCTTCTATCCAAAGATCCTGTATTTTCATTTAGTTTTAAGGTCTTGTATAGTGCTTTTTAGTTTTTCAACTCCCTCAACTACCATTTGAATAGGAATACATTCTTCGAATAAATTATTTTATATTATAACTTATTTTCCTGTTAATACAGTCGGAGACACGGGGAGAGACTAAATGATAAAAAAAGGTACGGAGTAATAGACGAGGAAATGAAGATTGCTCTCTGTATGGCTTCACCAAAGGTGAAAGTAGAGGGCGCGGTTAGCATTGGGCCGCCAAAAGCGCGGGAGGTTTGAATGTTTCTTTGATAGCTTTATTGTAATATTTTATCCACTCTGATGCGATGAAGAACTTTTAATTCTATTATGTATTCGTATGACTAACTTTTAAAAGGATTTGTTTATGCAATGTTCACAAATAGTTTTAATATTCACACAAATACACAATAAAATTTTAAAAATCTTCACGTCATCAAAAGGGACAGAGCAATTTGAGAGCATCAAAGTCGCTGATATAAGAAAATTGCAGTTGATCGAAACGGTATTCAATTATTCAAATAATCTACCGTAGAAAATAGACAAGACATGTTAATCGAAATGCATACATATTTCATAAAAAGTATATTCATTAATGCAAATGAGGCACTTGAAATTAATAGTCAGAGTGTAATACAAACAATAAGTGAATTCAAGATATGCCTACCATATGTACTTACTTAAAATTAAAAATCAATAATCATTAGAAAAATTCAAACAAATGTCACAGTTCATTATACAAATACAAAATTTTATTTAATGTCTGATGACGCACATACTTTTACAAGATAAGGGACGAAGGAAAAGAGTGCATTTTTCAACTTCATCTTCTCTTAATTCACAAACAATGCAAGGAGTCTCAGCAGCCATGATGCCGTTTGTTTTGTCTCTATTAAGTAGCCCACTCCTCCACTCCACTCCGGACACAAGTTAACGTTTCATTAACAAGATGAATGAAAATGTAATGTAGGTTTAATAACCTTTTTGTGTGAACATTTCTTTTTGGAATTAACTGTTTATTTATATGTTTCCTATTAGTATTTTGCTTTATCGACGAGATTTATATCTTTTGATAATAAAGCTTTTTTTGACGTTGACTATGCCATCCATGTATATTTTAGACAGTCTATAAATCAGAATTCAGAATAATCTGGATACATTTTAATATAACCTTTATTGTTAAAATCATTATCATAATACTAGAGATAAGAGTAATATAAGTTTGAATTATCTCAGATTGAAAGTCATGTAGGTATAAGCAGTCCTTATTTTGGGCCAAAATGTTTTAATAACCTTCCCGAGCCCATTAAAGGTTTAACAGAGAGACAATTTACCAGTTCAATTAAAAAATATTTGTTAAATCAGGATTTCTATGCGTATGCAGGAATTTTTAGATGTGAATGTTATTATGTAATAAGTTGTACCTATATTAAGTGTGATGTATATTTATCGATAGGATCTTTTACTTTTGATGTATGTGAAAAATGTAATTTTATGAGCATGAATAAAGTCACTTCACTTCATTTCACTTCAAACTATGTGGATCAGCGCTTCTGTGTGTTTTTATGTGACGGTTTAGAGATTTTTTCCGCTTTGTTTTAAACGAACATTCCGAACAGTGGAACCACTCAATTTGATCAGCAGGCTTATGAATTATGGCATGCCTTTGTAAATCGAGTTTGCGGTTAGTTTTATAGGAACATTCGGTACATTTATGCCAACCTTCTGCGTCTTCGCCTTGATGCTTAATCTGGTGCTTCTTTAAAGAATCCTTTCGAAGGGTTTTATATGAACATTCCGAACACCGGAACCAGTCCAAACTATGTTCATCGGCAGTTTTATGTGTAGTTATATGGTCATTTAGATTTGTTTTATGCTTTGTTTTAAATGAACAATTAAAACAGCGAAACCACTTGATTTGATCAGCAGGTTTATGAACTATGGCATGCCTCTGTAAATCGAGTTTGCGGTTAGTTTTATAGGGACATTCGAGACAATTATGCCAAACTTTTGCGTCTTCGCCTTGATGCCCAAACTGGTGCCTCTTTAAATTTCCTTTTTGAAGGGTTCTATATGAACAATCCGAACACCGCAACCAATCCAAACTATCTTGATCGGCACTTCTATGTGTATTTAAGTGAAGTTTTTGATTATGTTTCCATTTTGTTTTAAACGAACATTTTGAACAGTGAAACCACTCGATTTGATCAGCAGGTTTATGAATTAAGGCATGTTTTGACAATTTACCTTTGTTGGTTGATTTAAAGGGACATTCTGGACATTTATGCCACTCTTTGGTCTGTTCGCCTTGATGCGAAAGTTCCTTTCGAAACCGGTCCAAACTATGTCTCATTACGTGAACTTGTAGATCATTTTTCCGCTTTGTTTTATATGAACAATTAAAACAGGGAAACCACTCGATTTGATCAGCAGGCTTATGAATTATGGCATGCCTTGATAAATTACCCTTTTGTATTGTTTTATAGGGACACTCTGGACATTTATGCCAACCTTTGGCTACTTCGCTTTGATGCCTAATCTGATGAGTTTTGGAATGATCGATCAGTATTCCATTCCTTAGGGTTTCGTAAGAATCCTTCAAAGACTGATATGCGTCTCTGTTATGTTGCTTAAATTTAACTTCCTGGTCAGTATTGGGAGGACTTTCAAGACATGTATGCAACGTAGCTCGATCCTCAGGTTTATAGACACGTTCGCAGTTTAACCTGAAAAACAATTGCATGTTTAAGAAAGTCTATCATTAATATTCGACTCGACTTTAAAAAGGTGTTGGGTACAGTTTAACATAAAAATTAATCACAAATTTATTATAGAGCTTACTTTAATGGCAGAAAACTACTCACGTGAAATGTTTATTACTAGCATAGTTAAATGAATATATACAAAAATAGAAATCTCATTGCCTAAATAACAGCATTCTGCTTGATAAATCTGATGCATATCTCTCTAAACACATTTAATGAATCAGAATTTACCACCTCTGACGGAAGTTTATTGTACTCAATGACGCCCTTATGAAATAAGGAAATTTGACTAATCGTATTCGCAATAGTCGGCACATAAAAATTACCGCTAGAATGTGTTTCGTAGGAATGCACATCTTCATCAAATACTCATTCATTCATTTTAAAAATCAATGTTAAAATATCAAAATAAATACCCTCCTTTACACTTAAAATATTTGTACACTCGAGCATATATCTGACACCGGTGTGTCTGTTACACCCTAAGATTATTCTTAATGACTGATTTCTTTTCTTTGCAACAAGCGTGTTATTCAATGGACAAAATATT